>KN838598.1:82338-132448 GCA_000827195.1 Laccaria amethystina LaAM-08-1 | reverse complement strand
GCAGGATTGCAGCTTCCTGATTTTGACGCTGCTCTTCTGTAGTCGGCGTAGCCCTCGGAGGCATGATCTTGGCGCCACCCTGTGATCGCGACTGAGACCTGGGCTTTGGCTTAATCGCATCAGGCTGAGATTGAGCCAGGGGTTGTTTAGCCGGGGGCTTTGGCTCGTCAGCCCGGGGCCGGGACTGAGAAGAGGACTTTGTCACGATATCGACATATACCTGGGACGTGGGCATTGATGCGGTCTCAATGACCGGTGGTCCGGTCTCCTCGTCACTGTTGTCGATGGTTGCCTTGCTAAGAGCTCTCTTCTTCCGCCCGGCGTCGTTGAAGTCCCCTTTCCTTTTTTTCCCTGCGCTTGCCGACTCGTTGCTTGGACCGGCCTTGGGTTTCTTTTTAGTACACCCCTATTGTCTAAATCTTCATTTCTTCTTGTGTATACTTTAAAATAACAGGCAGAGTATTATTGCAGAATTTATTGTGTCAAATGATTTGCATTGAAAATGTTTATAAAATTTGAGCTCATCATGCTTGACAGCAAGCAGCATGATGTCCATCAACATGTGACAGTGTGACATTGCATGAGAACCAATCATGCAGAGTCTGAATATAAAGACGTAGGGCGGCAAGCCACATGGCCCGCTACAGCTTAATTTTCTTTGATGCCGTTGTGTGGATGATTGGATAGAAAGTATAAATAAGTTGGTATTGACAAAAGCTTTGCTATCACTATAATGTATATCAAGAGAAGCCATTACATATCATTTTCTATTTCAGCCATCCATCAGAGAGTCTGTTTCGCCAAGCACCAATGTTGACTTTGATGAAGGGGTGTATTCGGCTTTTTCTTTTCCTTTAGCGGTCGAACACTGAACAGGACCTTTCTGCACTGGAACTTTCTTAATTGGTTTTTGAGCGGGGGCAGGTTTAGTTGGTGGTTTGACAAAGTTAACCAACACTTTGTTGGAAGTTGTGGATATTTGTTTTTTTGCTTGTTCTTTCTTCGGCTCTTCTACAACATCCTTAGGCTTGGGGGAAGCACGCTGCAGTTTTTTGACTTTGAAGGTCAGCAGCAGTGTTAGCAGGAGCCACAGCCGTAACTGCTATGACCTCTTCATTTGTAAAAGGCTTGTAGCACGTCTCAGGGTCTGAACTGGATTTATCAACGATAAGAAGGCTGTGCATGTTTATTTGATAGACCTAGTTACAAAGTTGTTGAAAAAGCTTGAAACGTACTAGAAACTAGCTTACCTTCTGTTCTTGGCCAGTAAAATTGTTTCGGCTGTCCTTGACAGGCATGATGAAAGTGTTAGTCTATGGTAGTGATGGGCACGGGTAACCCGCGGGTGTTTTCACACCTACCTTTACCCTGACCCCACACAAACCCGTACCCTTTCCATGGGTAAGGGTATTTTAAAGGTAGGGGTGAGGGTTTATACAGGGTTTGGAGGGTCAAGAACCCACGGTGGGTGGACGCGAGGGTTATACAACATTGAGATAGAGTACAAGCTATAATTAATTATAGACTTTCGAGACTATGAGATGATACCTAATCATATGTTGTATAATCCCAACCAAACTTCAATTCATCTTCTTCTCCTACGACATCTGGAAGGATGGCTGCGGCCTTAATATCAGCATCATGCACAAGACCTAACCTACTCCAAGCTCCAAGACACATCAACGCGCGAGTTGATGCGACGCTGAGTCGATTCCGGATGTGTGAGAGAACAAGCCGGCCTTTGCTGAAGACCCGTTCAACGTCGGTGGAGGTGGCTAGGAGAAAATAAGTCAGCCTACGAGAAACTGAGAAGGAAATTTAACATACCGGGAATAGATAAATAGTTTCGCGCCATCCTAGATAAGCGCGGGTAGACAGCGTGCATTTCGACCCACCAGAGGAGTGCATCTTTGACATTTTCGGGTCCTGTGCTGAGGTATTGCGCCAGCTCACTATGAAGCTCCTCGTTGACAGGCGCCGAGCTTGAACAAGACCGCAAGTCAACGAAGATATTCTCTGATTGTGCGATAGGTGCCTGAAAGACTTCGTTTCAAATTGTAGTTAGAGATATGGGGGACGTACCGATGCCACTTCTGGTTCTTCCAACTCAGGAGACATGCCTGCATATCCTCTATCGAATTCCTCTTCAACGATCTCACGCGCCGTCTCAATCCAATCTTCTTCCCATCCAGCTGATCGGAAATAATCGAGTTTGCGCTTTGGATTGAGCACTGAGTGGACAGGAGTTGTGAGACTGAAGAATAAAGAAAGCTGAACTTACCCATTGCGATACGATATACTTCCGAATAATCTGTCATATTGTAATACTTATTTAATAGCCTCTTCCCGATTAGCATGGAAGCCCGGATTGAGGGGAGATATGTTGTATTGAGAGCACCAGAAGCAAGGTGCTTATCTATGTAGTCCATAGCGGGGATGACTTTCGAAAGGTTTGGTGTTTGAGCAGAGAAAAAAAGGGTTGCCTGCTTGAAGATCTAGAGAAGTTTTGAGCAACAAAATGTGAATAAGTGAAGCAACGTACTTTTAGAACACCTGAAAGCTTTTCGGCAATTATCCACTCCATCTCTGAGAGCTCATACGACTGAAGCTTCATCTCCCGAATACCAGTCAACTCATCGAGCAGCTTCCGGTATAAGAGTGCGAACTCAAGCATGTCGAACATTGAATTCCATCGTGTAGCGACATCCCGAGGCATCATTCGGAGTGAGAGAGGTTTCTTTTTGGCTGCTATGCTCACCTCTGCATGTTGTTCGAGAATCGAGAACCACTGCGGAAGGATGATCGTGGTTGAATTCTTGATGGCGAAGGCGAGTTTACGGAGCTGATGTGATGAAACGAGTCAAACGTGAATTTAGTGTTTGTTTATGCTAGATTGAATCGGAGACTGAATTTACTTTAACCAAGACCAATCACACTGGCCGTAAGCTCTCGTCGAGTGCTACAATCTCTTCCGCCGACATCTCACCTCGAATATCAGCAAGCCCTTCACTGCTGTCGTCGTCCTCATCATCTTTCACTAAATCGTTTCCCATCAACTCCTCTTCAACTTCGATATCACCAGCAAGATCAGCAAGCGCTTGCGCCGCAGCATCAAGAGCCTCATCCGCTTCAGCTTTCGGAAGGTCGAACTGCTTCAAGATACTCTTCGCGACAAGGTTAAGGATGTGTGTAAAGCACCGAGTATGATTTGCTGCACCAGGAAAGTCGTCCAAGAGCTCGGAAAGCTCATCAATCATTGTATCGTTTGGTGCAGCATTGTCGCAAGTAACACTGAGTACCTGAAGAAAAGTGAGTCACCGAAATTAATGTACAACTGATTTGAACTGACCTTGTCCGAAATTCCGAAATCATCTAGAACCTTGGCGAATGCAGCGGCAAGGTTCAATCCCGAATGCGAATGGGCAACCTCAACGAGATCAAGAAGCATCGAGAAGGCAACGCCATTCTGATCAAAGTGGGCGGTAACGGCAATGTAGGCCTTTGAATTCGGTGAGGTCCAAGCGTCCGTTCCGAAACTTATCTTACCATCATGCTCCTAATTCAAAGTAAGTATCTGTTCTTTAAACACTACTCGTTACTGACCTGAAGCATTTTAGCAATCCTCTTTCGGACCTTCGTAAAAACTTCTTTGACATCACGGGAAACAGTTGGACGAGATGGTAAGTAGTACTCTGGCCTCCCAGTTTTCATGAGGCTGCGAAATCCTCGGTCCTCGACAATGCTGAATGGGCGCATGCTTTCAGATACCCAGCGAATGATCTCAGCCCTATTAGGATATTATGAGGATGAATAATTTTGGAAGTACTATCTTTCTTACCGGGTCTCAGCTTTGGTGTGCTGGCGATGTGAGTATGATACTTTTCCTTTCCCCTTGCGCTCAAATGCCGCCGTGATTGAGCCGTCCTGAAGTGCACCAAGAGTTTTGCGAGCTGACTCAATGTCGACCTTTGCATCCAGGGCCTTACTGACCGTGTCTCCTCCCCAGCAAAGAATCGCATGACGTTTGAGGTTACTGCTCGACGTCCGGTCCAAGGTATCGAGGTAATGCCGAACAATTCACTTGTTAGTGCCTTTACCCTTACAGACACCTGCCGAGCAGCGGAACTCATGAGCGCGACGGCCTTCAGTATTGTAGGTGATGTCCGGGATCGGGCCAAAGAAAGCATAGATCGGCGAGGTCCAATCCTCGATGAGACGCGCTGGCAAAAATTTGGTGAGTTTTTGTCAAGGGCATGCAAGGTCAATAGTAAACTTACTAAGTTCTGCCTCGGCACTCTCCTCCTCCTCCTCCCCCTCCTCATCATTGTCGCCGCCGTCATGGCTTTCATCACACTCACTGGAGTCCACAGGTTCAAGGCCGGGCAACTCGTCAAAGTCGTCGTCAACCATGTCAACATCGTCATCATTGCTTCCGTCAGCTGCCTCCATGACTCGCGATGCATTCTGTGGTAGAAAATTGGAAGGGAGATCATCGTCGTCAACCACAAGCTCAACTGATGGCTGTTGTTGTCGGCGCAGCGCGGCTGCATCCTCCTCGAGCTTTCGCCATTTAACAGCAGCGGGGTCGACGTTGTCTGTGGAGGCAAGGCTGGCAGCGAGGATGCATTTGCGAACACCAAGAGGACGTTGCTCAGGAATTGGTTTACTATGAGTAGGTGCCATTTCTTAGATAAAATGCTCATAATTTACATCGTATTTATAGGACTTCGGCTCCTTACCCTCTCGAAAAGGAGAGTTGAAAGGAAGTTCCCTCTAGGCTCTTCATAATGGGAAAAAACAATGGTGTTGAGTTGAAAGGCCGGCAGAACGTCATGTAGAGGGGTTAAAATGCAGGTAGCCGGTCTATAATGTTGGCCAAGCATTTGATGCTCCACAAATATGATTTGGAGTCGATTTTTCAGTACATAGTCTACCTGATCAATACATGAATGATTACGAAGGCTAAGGCGAGGTGACGCCCCCATCTTTTTTCTCATTTGAGTGTGAATTTTGGGACTCTACCCTTTTGAGGAATTAGGCAGGTAACCCTAACCCGTGGTTAGGGTTAGGGTTTGGCTGGGGGTTCAATGTTGCTACCTCTACCCTCACCCACGTTACCCTTACCCACGTACCCTTAGGGGTTCCCATACCCTTGAACATCACTAGTCTATGGGCATAAGAAAAATGCAAGCCTTTATCGGTGGCATTAAAAAAGTCGGCTATGTTTGATGTGATATCCTCCTCGACAACATCCACAATGTCAATTTCGAGCGTGAACTCCGAGTCGAATGCTCACCATCGTAAACAGTCTGGATGTTGTTGGACCAGCTCGGGAAGATCTAAAGCGAAACTAGGAATGGGATGCTTTGGTGAAGCAACGAAAAAAAAACTCACAACATGGAACGTTGGAAAAGCAGTAAATGGGACTCTGGGAGTGTTGAACAGTGTTCTATCAAATGCAGAGGTGATGACATGTGACTTAAAAACCACATGATAAAAAACGTGATTTAAGTTTCCTAGTTTGGTCAACCCACAAGACCCACTACCAATGTAGCGGGAATTTTCTTAGGTAAAAGTTGGGTAAAAGGCCCAGCATCCATCAATTGAAATAATCTGAACAATCGGCCAACTTTGAATGTGGCTATTATATGATTATGTCTACTGGAGATGTGTTGATGCTTGAACCGATTTGAAGGGCCAAGTGTCCAATCAACAGTGACCCACCAATGCCGATTAGCAGACCTTGATGAGCAAAAGCCAAGAGCACAGTTGAAGAATGTTTTCAGATGGACAAAGAATACAACAGATGATATCACATATTCACTCATACGTCGGCTGGTCCGAATGGTATCAATAACTAGGCTACATTACACAAAATAGAAACGAGGCACCTGCGGTAGGATTCTCTTAATCCCTAATAACTTAGCGAGTCATTGGCAAAGGGTAACCAAACTACTTAGAATAATATGCTCTGACTAGCAGGATATGATCGGTCATTTGGACTAGAAATCCCCCCAGTTACGACGGAATTTGTACTGCATCCGACTCTGAATCAGTTCTCAGTCTCAAACTAGAATTTTCAAGAAGAGTCATTACCTTGTATGGTAGATTTTTCCTGAAAAGTGGAAACAACGCAGTAAGGAAACGAGAAATGCAGGGGCGAGGATGAGCTTACCGCATCTTATCTCCTGGTTCCACTGGTGGTTTATACCCACCAGGGCCAGAGCCCCAATCCCCCTTTTTGTTCTGGGTGTCCTTGTATCTGATTTCGGGGTCTTGCTTCTCTGGTGGAGTAACTCGAGTTACCCGGGGCTTCGCGGCGGAAGGAGGGTCAGCTACAGGGACGTTGCCAACTTGTTCGTCGTGAGGATGTGCCGCGATCGGGACTTGAGAGGCTTCGGCCGCTTTCTTGAGGGCTGCTTGTTCGGCATCGTGGTGAGATTTGATAACTTCCTCAACTGACATCCCTTGGAACTTGGCCTCCTTCTCAGCCTCCTTTCGCTCGATATCCTCGTGGTGTGCGAAATGCTCTAAGTCTTCTGGGTGGGTGTAAGAGTCGTCCGTCTGCGTTTCGGGCGTCGAATGAAACTTTTCTGTGCAGGCCGCTAAGTATTATCAAAGGCCATTGTATATCGGACATACCTTCGTGGTGAAGGAAGAATTCTATTCACATAAATTAGAAAACCAAGGGTGCGAAATAAAGAATATTGTGCGTACCACTCTCAACATCATAATGATGCCCCTCTGCACCTACATTGTCGAAATTTGGCAAGCCTTCCAGGCCAACCTTCTCCAGCTCTTCCGGTGACACTTTGCCATCTTTATCCAAATCAAGAAGACCTAGAACGGTTGATACGATCATGTCCGCTTTCTCCTGATGTTCAATGTCATCCTGAGCCAACCAGGGTCAGCAAAAGCGTACGTAGACCTGCATTACACACCTTTGACTTTTTCTGTGAGTAGACGTGGTGAACACCATAGATTGCTTCAATTTCATCCCTATCCCAAAAGCCATTTCTAGAAATGCTAATGAGAGCTTTGCCTTCGTCAACGGAGGGGATCAACTCACCTGTCTAAGTCATGAAGCTGGAAGAAACTCCCAATGTCGAATGAATCACTGTTGAACAAAAGGCTTAGCAGGGCGGGGAAAAAATGAGTGTCAATACTCACATATGGTGCTCGGACGACATCTATCACAGAGGCGATAATTAGCTCAGTTGGTATCAAAGGTGAAATGAAAACATACATGTCGTTGCGCATACTGTTGAATTGTTTCGCCAGCAGCGGGCCCTGAATTTTCATGTCCTCCATGGCCAAATGCGCCTTGACCGAGAACGAGTAATGACAGACATACAGTTTTGAGCATCGTCAAGAACGTACCAAAAGGATTGGCCAAAGCCTAAAGGCAACAAGTAGATGCTTTGTCATCACTTTCCCACTCGAAGAATTACAAGTTCTCAAGACGGCTTCTAACTGTCCGTCGTGTCATAATTCTTCGACATCAGTATTCCCCTGAGCATCCCGAGGTCGATATGGCCTATAGAACACTTCGAAATAGTCCATTTTGTTACAATTATGCGAAATGTAATCGAGTATGGGTGGGTCGATTATGTAGCATCTTGTAACAGCCTTGTAAGTAAACCCAAAAAAGGGCCGAAGCAAAGCATTCCTATAAAATCACCCGAAGTCCGATAAGAACCCCTCCGAGCAATGGTACCACCATGAACGCCAATTGACGGGTCACATCTTCTCCTGGTCTGTTCCAAC
This sequence comes from Laccaria amethystina LaAM-08-1, assembly GCA_000827195.1. Taxonomy (NCBI): domain Eukaryota; kingdom Fungi; phylum Basidiomycota; class Agaricomycetes; order Agaricales; family Hydnangiaceae; genus Laccaria; species Laccaria amethystina. The sequence goes on along the minus strand of KN838598.1, from coordinate 124,681 downwards.
TACCCACTGCGCTGTTTGGATAAGGAGTCCACGCCGTGACAAGGGGTTGGTTTGAGACGTCAGCACCATTCACAGTGTGATATACTTTGGTGGCCGGTGCTCTCTGGGTATGCACCGTATTGGCCCCAACGTAAATCTGGCCCAGGGTATTGAGGCTCCCGTCGTCGCCCAGCAAATCTGTGAATCGTATTTGACATTAGAACCGTTCCCGCAACACAGACGGGAGAGCTTACTATAATAGACATCGGGCCTCGAACGCTGGGACGTAATGTAAGGTAAGCCCTTTGGCGTAAAGATAACCCGGTTCACAACTCACGAAGTAGCCAAACCACGAATACCGCTCGATCCAATCCAAGGTGTCCATGTATGTGATTGTTTGGTTTAGAAAGTCGGCCACGTCTGGAGAGGTTAAGTATGATAATCACGATAGAAAGTTGGTAAAGTACAAGTGTGCACCTGAACTATTTGTTGACGTTGAAGCGTACTCCGTGATCCAGATGGGATATTGAGGATATGTATTGTGCATTTGCCAGATGTAGTTGTAGAACCCCTCTACACCAGACCCATACCTTTCATTTAAACACTTGAGAATAATAATGGTTTTATTTTGAATGACACGTACCAGTGCAGAGGGAGAAAATCAATCGTGCATCCGGAACAGGCAGCAAAGAAGGCTTGGAGCCATTGCTGACCATTATCTGACGCAGTGGCCGCGGGTCCACCCAACCGAACGCCAGCCACTTTCATGGGCTGGATGGACGTCATCCACAGCTTCGCGGCATACACAGGGTCCATATTTGACTCTGAGACAAAGTCAGGCTCATTGAATGTCTTCGGGAAGACCCTTTAGTAATAAACATCAGCGATATCAAACCAGTGGCCTCACAAGGATCGTATCAGCCCCCTGAGCTTTCACTTGGTCTGCAAAGCTGTCGATACCAGCTCCGCCCCATTGCATCGGAATATACTTGATATTCGATTCGACGAGGTAATCTGGGGGAAAGTTCGCCCAATTATATTGCCAGCTGATGACGCTTGTAGATTGGTTGGCGTTGTTGAGGTCACCGGGGGTGTCGCCAGCAGCAAAAGCCAGACCGCGTTTTGAATTTTTAACACCTGTTGGCGGGGGTTTCGTCGCGGATGATGTTGTTTTATTGGCGACTGCACTGTATGTGGCCGTCTGCGTGGAAGTAAGCACCACGGTCGTCGAAACGGTTAAAGTAACGGTGTAGTGCGCGGATACGCTGCATAGAATGACGGCGACGCAGTACCAGAGACACAGACGGAAACGCATTTTGGGACAGAGCATCGCAGGATAGGCACAGAATCTGTAGTTTGATTTTGCTATTTATACTAAGCAATATTACTTGGCCCAAGGGGGTTGCATCTTAAGAAGCGAAAGAAGCTGGCTGAAAGTCGTTTGAGACGCACGCCTAAGGTGAGCTATCGATGAAGAGTATTGATGGATATAAAGCATTTTGAAAAAATCATCCAAGCGAACGGCTGCCACCAGTCGAGCATTCGTAAGTTTGATCATCGCTTGATCTATACCAGGTCATGGATTTCTGGAAAAGACGATAGAATGAACTTTGAAGACGTTCAAAAGGTGCGAATCCCAACGCTTTGCGTCAGTAGAAGATTGGTGGAAGCCCGCTCTACCGACCACTAGTGATTGGTTCCCGATCATGATCTGGCACAAGAGGCGGGGAGCCAGAGATATTGAAGGTGACGATAAGCCATGCGAGGCGGTTAGAAGAGTATGGAAACCAGAGGAGGTTCTCTGGACATTGACTCCAGTCTCCGGCTAGTAGTAGTCTAGTAGTAGCGTTGTGATTTGCATATGTTTGCAAATGCTGAGGACTGAGCTCTCCATGCAATTCGGCGACACATACCAGCCAGCGCTATCCATTCCTGCTGACGCATTTGAGCGCTTCGCAATACGCCCTCTTGCCTGGTTGCTTTCAAATGACGGGTTCACAATCTACGCCGGCAAATCTTTACTGCCTCAAAGCCCAGAGCTCGACTATCATTAGGATTCTATACAGTACTTACGTTCCACGACGAGCTTTTATATTTCGTCACTCAAAACCCTCGTTCACCTTCAAGAATAGAATCATCCTTGCTTGACCCTGGCTTGAAATTCAGACCCACGGACAAGTAGTGTGTCCATTACGAGCAGCCAGAGGGTGGTTGCTCGCGACAAAACTTTTGGTACACTGCATGCTGTCGCGTCGCTGTGTCATATCATTCCTCACGCAAAGGGTGGCCAGGTGCGTTGTGAATATCTCTGGGAGTATTTTAAGTCTCATTCAAAGCGCAGGACATCGCGAATCTTGTCAGGCATAGGCACAAAATTTTAAACTCACTATTGCAGGACATCACTAATACGCATAACGGGATCATACTCGCCAAACAGTTGCATGTAGTCTTTGAAGGAGATCTGGCGTCGCATTTCTGCGAGTTAGTTATCGAACCCAATTTCCTCCGCATTGTTGAATCAATCAGTAGACCCCCAATCTTACCATGACTGTCAAGGACGTTAACATCGCTATGCACCCCTCGCTCCAGGTTTTCTCGTACACCTGTCGGAAGCAGACGGTAGCCTCATCTTTCAGCACTTCAATTTCAGTGATCCATTTGCCGCGCTTGAGGCTCACGACTCAGATGCCAGACAATCGGAGAGTATTGACCAGTGGTCACCGCCTCTGTTCTTTGATGTCGCATACGGTTGCGCCGCCCTCAAAACACGGGGTGCCAACATTTATGAACTTTGCTAGAGAATGCACAATTCACGTTTACTACGACGATGGAGAGGGTGAGAACCATTTTTAGCAGAAGATGGATCGCGACATACGGAAAGCGAAGCAAGCGAGTAGCTCCAACGACCGAGTAGCTCCAACGACCCAGAGGTTGTAACTCCAACGACCCAGAGGTTTACAACATAACCTTGTCGTTACGGATGCATAACGCACAGAAGAGCCAGCCTCAAGTAGATGCCCTAAAAGCAGCCAGGACTTAGGAAAAAGTCAGACCGCGGTTTGATTCTGCGGAGCAGTCCAGTAGTAATTTCTGGTCGGCCTAGACGATTCTAATAGCATTTCCAGTAGACGACTTTTTCTTTAGTGGTCATGCACACATCTTAGCGCTTACTGGGCTGCTGTTGCGCTGCCGATGTTCCGTCGTTCATGCAAAATTTCAACCAAATTTCACAATACTATGTTTGTCCATGATATTGAAACTCGTCGGGAGTTTGAAACTGCGGATTACCTTGCCCTCCACTTGCCTTAGAATCTTGAAATTTTCACAGAAGATGTATTTATGCATGAAAGTTATTGTCCCAAAATTTCAGAGAGAGATTCAAAGATTTGTGTTCTGGAGACACGACTTTGTGTTTTTCATTACACCAAACAAGCAAAAGTATGGAATGTTCTCTCAGATCCCTCCAGATCGGCTGGACTGTTAATTCTAAAACTTCCCATGCACATTCAAATGATATTCGAAAGTTTAAATTCGAATTTATACAGCGAGAGATGAAGTGCTATTGGGAGGGAGGGCAAAATACCAAATTGTGCTTGCAAAAGCGTGACATTAACGTGACATTCGTCTGCCAAACTGTCATCATGTCTCGGCCAAAATCAAGGTGACCTAGCGTGACAACAGTTTCAATATCCTGATATTTTCGAACCCTGAGCACCGGAACGTCTCCGACAGCGAACACAACACATCTACTGTAAAAAAAAAAGTAGATATTCGGATAGAAAACAAATATGTACATCGAGTTGTCAAAAAATCCAAAGGATTTGACGAAGTGGTGAGCCAAAAATCGTGTAACACTGAAAAAGTTTCAATATCATGGTCAAACATAGTAGCTGTCATCGCCGTAATATCCCTCTTGTTTGGCTCTTCCACTCAATTCCTACAGTTTACCCTGACTTTGATACAATTTATATCATGCTATCAAGTGTCACGATGCCCTCAAGAAGAGCCTGTTGTTGTTTTCTTTCCCATTCCAATGCTGCTGCCAGATGTTCATCTCATATCTTTGCGATTTGCGAAGTCTGCCAAAAGACAGCCATTTTCGGAATGGAAAGACGAATACGCTTGCACAACGCCAGACACTCCCGCCGAGATGCCACGCCGCCTCCCCAATAAGCTTCAAGAGCAAACTTGAGGAAGTACGGATGATATTCATCGTCTTCAGGAAACATCTCCGCTGCTTGTATATAGTATGACACAGATTCCGCGAAATGATAAAGCTTGTCGTCAGCTTGCTCGGCTTGTTGGGCCCTCTGCATATGATACCACCCAAGTATCCTGTTTCTAATCAGCATACGGCCCAAGGATATAATGCAGAAGAACCCACGAGAGGGCTTCGCCTTTGGGGTACATCCAAAAGGAAAGAAGAAATCCGTACCCATCGGCTTCTGAACGAATAGGCGGATGGGCGTCGGTTTCAAAGACGAGTTGACGGGCCAGCTCAGCTAGGTCCTCCTTCGTAAAGTCGCAGACAGCATCTTTATCAACGGCTAATCTCTGAAAGCAAAATATTTGCATGAGTGATCCCTTATCTTCTGGCCCACAGGGAATAATCACCTCATGCAAAGCTGTCAAGTACAGCCTTTTGACCCCTCGAACAAAACTCAATTCAAAAACAACCCCACGGTCCTCCTTGGAGATGTCTGACCAAATTCGGCGACCCCATTCAAGGATTTCAAGAATGTGTCTGTAAAATTCGCTGCCAACTGCACGGTTCCCAGTCGAACTCTCTACAAATGCTCGCACAATCCAAGCTCTGAATAACGGACATCGGAACGAAATAAAAAGGCTGTGAAAACATTCTCACCGTACAGTGCAGGCCAGTGCTTTGCGAACAGGTGGCCACCCTTCACGCTCTAACCTTTGAGGAGCTTCTTTCTGAATTGTTTTGGGTCCATCGTTGACCCAGGCTTTATAAAATCGTGCCTCAAATGAAGCTAATTAGAGGCTATAAGTGCAAACATGTTTATTCAAGGGGTAATATACACACCTTGAGTGTTGTATTTGATGAACCAGTCTTGTGAGTCAATGTGAAAGACTCGGGGTTCACGTAAAATGCCGTTGCTGAGATTGACAATGGCCTGTAAGAAAGATAAGCAATTGTAAGCTTACGCCTGTGTTCTTTCTAGCCGCCTAGAACTCACATCTGTCTTTCCGACCAAGCTACTTTGTCCATTGCCTAGATGTGTCTCCGAAAATAGTTTCATTGATTCAACGCCTTTGCTGAACTCCTAACCAAAATTGCGGGAAAAGGTGATAATCAAGGCCGTATCCCTTGGCTAGAAGTATCTGAACACCAACTCGATAGGCAGATATGATCACAAATCCCTGTACAGCTCAAGGTTCGGGACGGGACACCCGCCAATAAAATGCAACATACTTACACTAGACCATTTGTCCTCCAGGTTGAGTTGCCTTTCTCTGGAAAGAGCTCGCTTCCAAGGTACGTTTTCAGGGTCTTCGAACCCCGAGAATACCGGTGGGAGTGGCGCCTTTGGTTGTTTCATAGCGTCCTGAGATTTCTTTAGACCTTCTTTAAATTCAGCTCCCATCCGCTTCTCGGCCGGACTGGACATTTCATCATTGGGAGGCAAGCAGGCAAGGGCTTTCTCCCATGCTGGAATACACTTCGTCCACGAGGAGAGAGCCTGTTATTGCGCAATGAGCTGTGCCGCCTTTTCTGCTGCAGCAAGTGGCCTACCTACATGTGAAGCTTTGCCCAATCTCCCCCAGGCTTTTGCGTACGTGGGGTCCAGGTAAGACGCCTTAAAGTCTCTCAATTGGCTAAACAGATCAGGAGTGTGCTGCAGAACACACCTTTTCTGCATCATACGATTACGCAGCATCGAGATATCTGCGAAGTAGTATATAGTTCAGATGTGAATGGTTTAGAAAGCTCAAGATCCACCACACTCTTTCAGAGACAGCGAAGCCGCTGCGCGGTTAGCGTAGAGAACGGCGTTCCCTGGGTCTTGTTTGATCGCGTCTGAGTAGACCATGTAGGCATCCTGGTATCGACCTTTCTGGTGAAGTTCATTTCCTTGAGCTTTTAGTCGCTCGGCAGCGTCACGGTCGCGCTTGGATTCCTCATTGATTGACATGTTGGAGGTCGGTGTTCAAGTCAGACCAAGCTTCGCAAGACCAAATGTCACAATGTAGATGTCAGTCGCGCCTCGTGTTCCATGGACGTAATTAGTACTTGGCTGGTGTGAAGGGGGGAGGCCCGGAAAACAGCATGGGTCATCTAACATTATACTGGCGATCGCAAGACCCTGTCAATGATCTTCACGACACTATCAAGTGTCTTAGTGTCCTCAACAAGAGCCCGTTGTTGTTCTACCTCCCAATCCAATGCCTCCTTCAGAGATTTATCTCGTTCCTCTGCCATTTGTGAAACCTCCCAAAATACGAGCATTTTTGGGATGGCAATACGGATACGTTTGCACAATGCCAAAGAGTCCCTAAGGGGTGCGCCGCGCAACCAATACGCTTCGAGAGCAATCTTGAGATAGTAAGGATAATATTCATCATCTTCAGGGTACATCTCTGCTGCTTGGATGTAGTATGAAGCGGATTCGGTGAAATGATGATACTTGTCGCCATCTTCATCAGATCGAAAGGCAGCCTCCATATGATACCACCCCAGGATACTGTTTGTAGTGAGCGTCATGTTAAAATGATCAGAAGCAGCACGCACGAGAAAGCTTCTCCTTTAGGATGATGCCAGAAAGAAAGATAACCTCCCGCATCCAGGGGATCACCAGGGACAGGCGGGTTGGCATCGGTTTCAAAGACAAGTTCACGAGCCAGTTCAGCTAAGTCCTCCTTGGTAAACACACAGTCTGCATCTCGGTGACATAACCTCTGAAAAGAACGTGAGTACAACGCATGTCGGTGATCTAGAAGTCAGGGATAATACATACCTGATGCATGGCTCCCAAGCATAATTTCTTAACCGTTCGGACAAAAGATAGTTCAAAGATAACGCCCCGCTCCGCCTTCGGGACATTTGGCCAAGTCTGCCGACCCCATTCGAGCACATCGAGAGCGTGCCTGTAAAAATCACTGCCCACGATATGATTCCCCGCGGATTTTTCCATGAACGCACGCATAATCCAGGCCCTGGGCGAAGACATCAGTATAGCAACAACCACATGCGGCGGAATTCTCACCTCACAGTCAAGGCCAGTGCATGACGGACAGACTGCCAGCCCTCACGCTTCAGCCTCTTGATAGCTTCCTCTTTGACCATCTTAGGACCACTACCGATCCAGGCTTTGACCTCGTTTGCCTCGAATTCAACTGGAGAGTGCGCGCGGACATAAGTTCGTGGAACTCAAGTCCACGTAAAGCAGGGGATATCTACCTTGAAGGTTATACTTGTCGAACCAGTCATCTGAGTCCACGTGAAAGACTCTTTGGTCACGTAAAATGCCGTTGCTGATACTAGCGATGGCCTACAGAAAAACATCAGCTGGCTGACATATTTCAGCCCAACCGCCCCTTACATCTGTTCTTCCAAACCACAAAAATCCGCCTCCCGAAGGGTTGCGCTGAATTTGTTTCATGTGCTCAACACCATCACTGAAATCCTGCCCAATTTGAGAAAATTAATTCGATACAACTTAACTAAGGCCGGAAGACCAACTCGATAAGCGTTCAAGATCGCAAACGACTGTATAGGTCAAGGTAAATGATGGATCAACAAATTGAAAATGACTCTGACATACACTGGACAATTTGTTCAAGGGCAATAGCTGCTGCTCTTTGACAAGGGCCCGCTTCCAAGGTACTTTATCAACATCGTCAGGACCGGTAGTCAGCTGCACGACTGGTGGCGCTTGCACATTATCAATCGCGTCCTGAGATTTTTTGAGACCTTCTTCGAGTTGAACTTTTAGCCGTCTGTCAGTGGCAGACATGCTCTCATCGGGAGGTAAACAGGCCAGAGCCCGCTCCCATACTGGGATGCAACGTTTCCACGAGGAGAGTGCCTTTGCAGTAGTAATAAGCAAAAAGCCTCCACTTTATCAGAAAGAAACGAAACCCACATGCATTGCTGTCCCCAATCTCGCCCAGGCTTTGGCATACGTCGGGTCAATCTCGGTCGCCTGAAGTCTCTTGTCAGTGCGTTATTTAAGGAGCATGCTCGCAGGTCAGACAGACCTTCCGTGCATCGCAAGCAGCGTCTAGGTACCTATGGTTTGAACAATGTGAATGAATACCATTGATCTAGCAGGCTGGAGATGATCCTTACTCTTTCATAGACAAACAGGTGGCTGCACGATTGGCGTAAAGAACGGCATTGTTGGGATCTTTCTTGATGGCGTCTGAATAGGTTTTGTACGCGTCCTCATAGCGACCCTTCTGGTAAAACTCATTTCCCAATGCTTTGAGTTGTTCGGCAGTGTCACGCTCCTGGTTGGGTTTCTTGTTGACTGGCATATTTGAAGTCAGGCGGTTGAAAGTAACGAAGGTGGCCCTAAGCCGTGGCTTACTGCCGGAATATAAGTGCAAGTGAAATAGGGTGGCAAGCTTCACACAAACTTAAATACCTCATGTCATGGGTGGAAAGTTCGTAGTCGGTCATCGTCACAGCCACATAGGGAACAGTTTCAATTCGGTCCAATTATCGACGAATATCTGGTATATACATATTACAACCAATGTTTCGACTACTAGGTCTATGAGAACTAAAAGTGTGTGGACTACAAGTAGCTATAAACGCCGGTGTTCTAAAAATTACAGTAGTTTGATGATCGCACAGTAAATCCATGTGTCTCTGCCGCTCAACCAGATCTACGTTGCAGCTTCACACTAGAATCAGGTTCGATTTGGCCCTCCACGATTTTCCGCTGCAGGTCCATCTCCATCTCCAGAGCCTGTTGAAGAAGATTGTTTCCCCCACCTTGCGAAAACGAAGAAACCTCCCAGATGGCTTTCATTTTTGGAATTGCAAGGCGGATTCGTGTGCAAAGCGCTAGAACCTGCTTCACTGGTGTGCCACGAAAGGTATATGCCTCCAGAGCGATCTTAAGGAAGATGCAATGCTGCTCGTCGTCCTCCGGGAAGCATTTAGCAGCGTCCACATAGTAAGTGGCTGATTTCGTGTAATGAAGATATTGATCTTCAGCTACTGTCGATTCAAAGGCTGTTTGCATATGGTACCATCCAAGCATGCTGAGGAATAGAAATCAATAATTCAGACAGGTGAAAAAGTGCTTGGCCAATAGATACTCACGAAAATGCTTCACCTTTGGGATAGATGCAGAAGGAGGATATAAATCCTGGATCCACGGGCTCTGTTGAAGTTTGAGAATTCGTGTCAGTGTCAACAATAATGTCCCGAGCCAGTTCCGCAAGATCCTCCTTGGTATATGAGCAGTTGGGATCTTTCTGGCAGAGATACTAATGACAAATCTAAAATCAACTTATTCGTGACACCAAGGCGTAGCGTAGCGCACCTGATGCATCACCGACATATACAGCCTCTTAACCCCTCGCACAAAGGTGACTTCAAAGATGGCGCCACGATCATCCTTGGGGACATCTTTCCAGATTCGGCGGCCCCATTCAAGAATATCAACTGCGCGAGAGAAAAACTCTACGCCTGCGGTGTGTCTACCCATTGAGCCTTGGATAAAGGCTTGAATGATCCACGCTCTGAGGGGGAAAGTTCAATCAAAGTGTCCTATAGTAAATTGAGGTGTAGGAATAACTGACCTGACTGTGGTGGCCAAGGCGTTGCGAGCTGACTTCCAGCCTTCTTTCTTCACTCGGTTGGGTGCCTCTTCTTTCAGTTCTGCAGGACCAGCAGTCACCCAGGCTTTGAAGACCTGCGCTTCAATCGCCACTGCAAGTATGTATTGCCAGTGAGGTCAGTGAAGGAGGAACAATAAGTTACCTTGGCGGTTATATTTCTCTGTCCAGTCAGGACAGTCCATGTGGAAAACTCGACCATCTCGCAGAATACCATTGCTAATATCTGTGATGGCCTGTAGCAAAACATCAACTGTGGTAAATCGATAGAAGATTGCACTTCTACGTACACCTGGCTTCCCTTCCCATTGAGGTGTGCCATTTGCCGCAACACTGGACTTTATTAACTTCATTGTTTCTACACCTTTACTGAACTCCTGGAGAAGGAATGTGAATAAAGGGGAGGAAAGGGGAGGAAAGCGACATAAGAGCAGAACTAACCTGGTAAGCGTACAAAATAACAAAGCCCTTATAGAAAAGATGTGAGTAGATGCCAATGCAGTAAAAAATATGAAACTCTTACACTCGATGCAACATTGTGATCAGCAATCAACTTAGCTTGCATAGCAGCAGCCCTTTGCCATGGCAGTTGCTTTGAACCTGAAGATGGTATAACGATGACCTGAGGAGGCTTTTTGCTAGCAGCTTGGGCTTTCTTCAGGCCCTCCTGGAATTGAATTTTCAACTTAGCCTCTTCCGCTGACAGGTTGTCTTGTTCCTCAGGCAAGCAGCTCAAAGCTGTCTCCCATGCATCAATGCACCTGGTCCACGACGAAAGTGCCTTAATGAACATGATTAATGAATACTTTTGTCAATGGCCAATGAAGTAAGCGTACATGTGTTGCAGTCCCCAGTCTTGCCCAGGCCTTCGCGTATTTGGGGTCAAGGTCGGTAGCCTATGTGCGTGTAAAAATTATTGATGATTCACATGTAGCATGAAGTGCGAAAAAGACCTTTTCCGTGTCAGTAATAGTGTCCATGTAGCTGTTGAAGAGGTGTTAGTTCCTTGTATGTAGTTTAGACAAAGAAAGCTCCATACTTTTTCAGGGCCAGGCTGCTCGCCGCGCGATTGGCGTAGAGGACGGCATTCGCTGGGTCTTTCTGAATGGCCTCCGAATATTTCGCGTAGGCGCCTTGGTATTCTCCGTTTTGATGAAGCTTGTTGGCTAAAAGCTTGAGTCGTTCAGCAGCATTGCGGTTAGAGTCTGGAGTCGACATTGATCGCGCGTCACAGTAAAGAGACAAGGCAAAGTTCCCAGTGTTATGTGCTACAGAGCTGGTTACATAAAATCGCGTCGTATAAAAACGCCGGAGATCCTAATACGTACGGAGTAAGGGAAGGTCTGATGGGTAAATCGAATTGCTGGTGATCAGGAATGAATTATTGCAGACGTTCAATTGGCCTCGCTGCTACCTCAATGTTGGCCACCATTACACTAAATTACATATGGTACATGATCAATTTCAAGCCGGGTGGCGAAAGCTGGTGTTAGTAAATTCTGGAGCAGGGTGGACGGGAACAGTATATCAGGTTTTCACTCATTGCTGCTTTGGCGCGTGGTGGAACTGTAAGATAAGTGATGATTACATCGACAGACGTTCAGAGGAAGGTATGAGGTGGCGTACAATGTCCCGAAGTTGAGATTGCGCGTCGTTGTATTGTTTTTCCAGGTATTTCGACTAAGAAACCATGATGACGATGAAGGGAAGCCATTAGAACATCACCGACCTTCTTATGAAGGTTGGAAATGTCGTCTGATAATTCCTTCTCTTGACCCTTTAGTTCCTCCTCCATCGTTTTACGGGGAACCATCATGAACCTGAGTGGGGGATGAAAGAAACGCGAAGGAGAGATCGGCAACTACATACATCTTCCCTACACCCTTGTACATGTTCACGTCGCCCTCTATCTGTTTGATCTCGTCGATAGTTAATTGGAGGATACGACGTTCCCGTTCCTTCGCAGCAGTTTGTTGCACAGAAAGATTAAGGGCCCTCTGGGATTGAATGGCGGTTTGTTGGATTTGAACCAGAATCTGGACGCTCCTCTGAGCTGTAGCGGGTAAGAGAGCAAAACCGAAGGGTAAGAACCTTCCTTAGGGTATCGTCCGAAAGAGACATTTTGGTGGAATAAGTGGAGAATGAAGGTGGTTGTGATCGCGAACGGAGTTGCAAAATAAAGCTCGCGCGTCTACCCTCACCACCCCCAGATTCACCCTCTCCAATCTTTTGCTCTGATTCGCGTCTTTGTCTCTAAAATTTCTTTCTGCCCTCAAATCTAATCACTCTCAAGTGAACTATGGCTTCATTTGAAGACTACGACGAGTTTGGCAACTATATCGGCGCAGACCTGGACTCTGACGAGGAGGACGAGGAAATTCAACAAGACCAGTTTTTACAGCAGCCAGCAGCCCCTCCTGCCCCTCTAGAAGGTTACGATGATGTTGCAATGGAGGAAGCGAACGATATGGCGCTTATGGAAGTTGATGGTTTGTGGTCGACTCCAAATATCATGCATATGGTTTACGTTCCTTCGTAGAACCTTCACATAACGCTGTGATTCTTCACGAGGATAAACAGTACTATCCTTCGGCAGAAGAGGTTTATGGCCCTGGAGTGGAGACCCTTGTTCAGGAAGAGGACGCTCAACCGTTGACTGAGCCTATCATCGCCCCAATAAAAGTGCGCAAATGGACGGTGGAAGAGAAAGATATGCCAGAAACGCGGTTTGACAAAGGGTGCGTCCGCCTGTCGTTCAGAGAGAAATCGAACACATTTAATGTGAAACTAGGTTTTTGTTAAACATGACAGCGTTTCCAGAAATGATTCGAAATGTCGCGGTAGTGGGCCATCTCCATCATGGGAAAACAGCGCTTCTGGATATGCTCGTCTTCGAAACCCATAAACTCATTTGGGACGCGGATGCCCCAGTTAGTCTCAGCACAGACACCTCTTATGCGCTGCCTGAAGTCTTTTGTTGCAGACACGCTACACTGACACTCACATCCTATCTCGGGAACGTGCTATATCCATTAAATCCTCTCCTATGTCCCTTATCCTTTCCACTACCTCTGGAAAATCACATCTGGTGCACCTTATCGACACACCTGGGCATGTCAATTTTGTTGATGAAGTTGCCTGCGCCATCCGTCTGGCAGATGGTATTCTGTTGGTTGTTGACGTTGTGGAGGGGGTAAGCTACTTTGCGTCATAGTAAGAAAACTTTTTCTGACTATTTTGCCAGCTTATGGTCGGCACAGAATCTGTACTCAGACATGCTCTACAAGAGGGCGTGAAAATCACGCTGGTCGTGAATAAAATTGACAGGCTCATCCTTGAATTGCGAATCAAGCCTGCCGACGCGTACTACAAAATCAAACACACCATCGAGGAGATAAACACTTTTATAAGGTGCGTGGCTTCATAACGGGTGACAGTCGTTCTTATGTTGGAGGCTGCCAGTGCAATTGATCCCGATCCAGCACTGAGGTTGAGTCCGGAAAATGGGAACGTTGCTTTCGCCAGTACTGACATGAATTGGTGTTTCACGCTCCGCTCCTTTGCGCAGATGTACGCAGATACTTACGGTACGAGCCTCCTTAACATGGGTAAAAGTTAAATCTTATCATTCTTGCAGGCTCTTTGGACGTCGGCTCATTCGCTGATCGGTTATGGGGAGACATCTATTTTGTTGAAGACACACGCAAATTTACCCGAAAACCATCCGATCCGGAACATAGCAGAACATTCGTCCACTTCATTTTGGATCCACTTTATAAACTTTACAGCCATGTACTCAGCGAAGAGACGGAGGATCTCAAGGATACACTGAAGGGCCTTGGCATTCAACTCAAACCTGTCATGTTCAAGATGGATGTCCGTCCTCTATTGAAGGCCGTTCTGGACCAATTTTTTGGCCCTGCGACTGGCCTTATTGATGTAATCGTCGAAAACATTCCTTCACCAGTCGAGGGTGCTTTGGACAAGGTAATACCTTTACGTTACCTATCCCAACGTTGTTCTGACGGGTCCAATAGGTGGAAGCGACTTACCTAGGCCCACAAACCTCTGACGTGGCTGCTTCAATGAAAGCTTGCGATGCAGATGGCCCTGTTATGGTACATGTCGCTAAACTTTATCACACCACGGACGCACAATCGTTCAGAGCTTTCGGACGAGTGATGAGTGGTACCCTTCGCAAAGGGACGCCAATTAAGGTCCTTGGAGAAGGCTACTCACCAGAAGACGAGGAGGATATGATGGCCGCAACCGTCGAAAATCTTTGGATCAGCGAATCTCGGTTAGTTCGGATCTTTCTTTATTTCTGGGAAATTAATGGGTTCGGAACAGCTATTTCATTCCAGCAGATGAAATCCCGGCGGGGAATCTTGTCCTCATTGGCGGTGTGGATGCCTCTATTTCCAAAACAGCGACTCTCGCAGGAGTCGGCATTGAAGAAGATCTGCATATTTTCCGACCTATCAAGCATATGACACAATCTGTACTCAAAATCGCCATTGAACCCATTGCTCCCTCGGAACTTCCGAAAATGCTTGCCGGATTGCGGAGCATTAACAAATCATATCCGCTAGTATCCACGAAGGTCGAGGAAAGCGGAGAGCACGTTGTGATCGGTACGGGAGAGCTGTACCTGGACTGTGTGATGCATGATTTACGCAAGCTATTCTCCGAGATCGAGATCAAGGTATCTGATCCGGTGACCAAATTCTGCGAGACTGTACTGGAGACCAGTGCCCTGAAATGTTATGCAGACACGCCGAACAAGAAGTGAGCTTTCATGTTTTCCTTTTAAAATTATGGAAACTGATATTATCGACGTAAAGAAATAAAATCACGATGATTGCAGAGCCGTTGGAACGCGGCATTGCTGAAGACCTCGAACGTGGACGCGTCAACATGAGGATGACGGCGAAGGAGAGGGGAAAATTCTTCGAGGAGAAGTATCAGTGGGACTTGCTTGCCTCACGGTCGATATGGGCCTTTGGTCCTGATGAAAATGGGCCCAATATCCTCTTGGATGACACGCTGCCATCTCAAGTGAATTGTGCCTTTCTTTCTTCTTCAATTCTTCTCACAACCTTCTAGATCGACAAGAAGTTGTTGGGAACTGTTAAAGAGCACATTAAGCAAGGATTCCAGTGGGGTGCACGAGAAGGCCCCTTATGCGATGAACGTGGGTCTGCATCTTCTTTCTGGACAATCGGTATTGACTCATTTTTCCTGAAATCTTAGCAATGCGAAACGTCAAGTTCCGGCTTTTGGATGCAACCCTAGCCCAAGAACCAATCTTCCGCGGAGGCGGACAGATTGTGCCCACTGCCCGCCGTGTTTGCTATTCGTCATTCCTAATGGTGAGATCCTCTTTTTCTTTTAAAAGAATTTCGTCTGATAATTGATAGGCGACGCCAAGGCTAATGGAACCGGTCTACTACGTTGAAGTCCAGGCACCTGCTGACTGCATATCGGCGGTATACACGGTCCTAGCACGCCGTCGTGGACATGTCACCCAAGATATCCCCAAGGCTGGATCTCCGCTGTACACCGTCAAAGCCCTCATCCCCGTAATAGACGCTAATGGCTTTGAAACTGACCTCCGAACAGCAACACAAGGACAAGCCTTTTGTCTGCAAGTGTTTGACCACTGGTCAATTGTGCCAGGTACGACGTGGTGTTTTCTCACAGGAGTTGACGTCGAACATGTTTTCAGGTGATCCCACGGACACGAGTATCAAACTTCGACCTCTGGAACCCGCTTCGGGGCAAGCATTAGCGAGAGACCTTGTGTTGAAGACACGCCGACGGAAAGGTTTAGGCGACCAGATTGCAGTGTCAAAATATTTGGACGATGAATTTGTGGTGAGTGCTCAAGCTGAGACTTTCTCAATCATTGCCGACGTGTTTTCTGCAGTTGGCCCTGTCTGCCTCTGGTCATGCTGATCTGCTAGGTTAGAGTGTCAGCTTGAGTTGTAGTTGTAATTTGTGGTTGTATACTGCTTAGAGTACATGTGGTCGTGTGAAACCGTTTCTGATGCCACGTATACATTCAAGCTTGATCACGGTATTTAGGAATTGACGCTTGCCGCCAACAAATTTACAGCTCATCACCCACTCGTTCCTCTTTCCTTCTCTCTTCTATATTCTTTTCTGGTCCTTCGTATTACAATGCGAAGCGTAGCGCTCTCTGTTATCGCCCTCGCCGCCTCTGGCGCGTTGGCACAATCTGACACTCCCAAGCCGACGTTCACAGTGAGGCATCGTCTCGACGGGATCGACCTGCTCAGACACTGACGTATGTGTAGCCTACCAACGTCAAGGCTCCTTTTGTTGAGCAATTCACGGAAGACTGGTCAGACCGTTGGACGCCCTCAGAAGCCACTAAGAAAACTCCCGTCGGCGGCGAAACATTCAGTTACGTTGGCAAGTGGGACGTTGAGGACCCTGCTATTTCTGTCATCGAGGGAAAGAAAGGTCTTGTTGCCAAAAGCAAGGCCGCCCACCACGCCATTTCTGCTCCCTTTGCGAAGCCCATTGATTTTAAGGACAAGCCCTTGGTCGTTCAATACGAAGTCAAATACCAGAAAGGTGGTAACTGCGGTGGTGGTTACCTCAAGCTTCTGGAGGACGGCTTCCAGACCAGCGGAAAGGAGTTCTCAGACACCACTCCTTGGGTGGTTATGTTCGGTCCTGATCTGACGTGTCCTGGCACTAAGGTAACCCATATGTCGTGTCCATCGCCTCCCTGGCGCTGACGGGTTGTGTTTCAGGTGCACTTTATCTTCCGTTACAAGAGTCCTAAGACAGGCGAAACCGAGGAGAAGCACCTCAAGATTCCTCCCCGTCCCTCTATCGAGAAGTTGACTAATCTCTACACCCTCATTGTTCAGTAAGCACGATTTTCAGCTAAGTTGATGCCAAGTCTCATCTACTTTGCAGCCCTAATAACACTTATAATGTACTCGTCAACGGCGAGAGTGACAAGACTGGAAGTCTCCTTGAGGACTTCGAGCCTTCCGTTAACCCCTCGAAGGAAATCGACGACCCTAATGATAAGAAGCCCGAGGACTGGGTTGAGGAGAAAACAATTGCCGACCCTGAAGCCAAGAAGGTTAGCTTTTTTTCTTTCTTTCAGTCAGTCGAAAATGTTGTCGCTGATGATATCTTAAAGCCCGCTGACTGGGATGATGACGCACCTTACGAAATCCTCGATGAGGAAGCCGTGAAGCCTGAAGGCTGGTTGGATAACGAACTCCTCAGCATTCCTGACCCTGGTAAATTGTTTTTCTAGGTGTAATCGAACATCAACTTATCACGTTTGCAGATGCTACCAAGCCTGACGAGTGGGATGACGAAGAAGATGGTGATTGGATCGCCCCCACTGTTGCTAACCCCAAGTGTGCTGAAGCCCCCGGTTGCGGTGAATGGAAACGGTTGGTCATCCTCCTCTAAGTCAGAGTCATTGTTTAATCTATTGACTTCAACTAGACCTTTCAAGGCTAACCCCGACTACAAAGGAAAATGGTATGCCCCCAAGATTGACAACCCCGCATACAAGGGCGTCTGGGCTCCCCGCAAGATTCCCAACCCCAACTACTTTGAGGACCTCACACCAGTGAAAACTTTGTCTAAAATTGTAAGTGTATAGCGGCAAGTAGGGAAATCTCACTAATACCTCATCAAGGGTGGTGTTGGAATTGAACTGTGGACCATGACTGAGGATATCTTGTTCGACAACATCTACGTTGGTCACTCCCCTGAGGACGCCAAGGCATTCGCTGCCGAGACCTTTGAGGTTAAGAAACCTCTAGAGGTCGCCGCCGACAAGCCATTGGCCTCTGATGATGAAGATGAAGAGAAGCCCTTGTTCAAGGACGACCCTATTGTCTGGATCCGGTCCAAGGTCCAATCCTTCGTTGAAGCCGCCAAAGTTGACCCTCTCGGTGCCTTCAAGACTCAACCCGAGACTGGCGCCGCGCTTGTTGGTGCCCTATTCACGCTCTTTGGAATGCTCGGAGCTCTCTTCAGCATCATTGGTGGTGCCTCCAAGCCCGTCGTCACCAAGGTTTGTGTTACTACACCTTGATATAAGCGACGCTAACATATCTTCCTTAGTCGGCCAAGAAGACGGATGCCGTTACCCCTGATGACAAGACGAAATCCGAAAAGGCACCTGTGGCCCCTGCTGGTGATGGAAAGAAGGACGATGGCAACTTGAAGAAGCGTAATGTGAAGTAGAAGTTGTTGTAATCACTAAAATGGGAAGGGGAGCTTTTCTGTGGTATGCCTATCGAACTTGCGTTCCTCCGTGTATGTTGTCGACTAGCTACTTGTTTTTCGATACTCGGCTACATCGACAGCGCTGAGGAAAGTGTTTGTGATAACTACTCGACTAAAAAGCGAAACACGTTTATGACTAATACCATGTTTACTTTGGGAGATGCTGCCAAACAGATAAATGAGTTTAACTGACTGGCTTTTACTTTTTTTCTCGATTATGAGTTGGTTAGACGTTTCTCTAAAGTTGTGCAAATCTCTACAGCAGTCCCTTCGTTTTTCTCTCTTCACAATGTCGCGCCGCTCCCACTCCTCCTCACCCTCGCCCCGATCTACAAAACGTATGAAGATGGACCATCTCACCAAGGAGGACTTCAAGAATGGAGTATTTCTCGCTCCTATGGTGCGGTCTGGTGCATGTGAGTCATTATACACAGACGTGGTATCATAATTTTATAAGCAGTGCCCACACGCTTGTTCGCTTTAAAACACGGTGCTACCCTCGTATGGGCCCCAGAGATTGTCGACAAGGCTATCCTTCATTCCACACGTGAAGTTGATCGTGAGTTGTCTTCGAATATGCACTATAACACGTCCCAAATGACAATCGAAGCTATAACCGGCGTTATTTCGTACAATGGTGTCTCGCGTGCCATTTTCACCACACATCCAGTTGAAAAACCCTACCTCATCTATCAGATTGGTTCTTCAGACCCCGAACTCGCGGTCCAAGCCGCCAAAATGGTGATGCAAGACGTATCCGGTATCGATCTCAACTGTGGATGTCCGAAACCCTTCTCAACGCACGCCGGGATGGGCGCGGCGCTACTCACTAATCCGGACTTGCTCTGTTCCATCCTGACTGCCTTGAGGAGGGAAATGCCCCCCGAGATGACCGTCACTGCGAAGATCCGCTTGCTTCCCTCCCAAGAGGATACTTTGAAGCTCGTGGAAAGGATCGTGAATACGGGGATAAGCGCCTTGACGGTTCATTGTCGGACAAGGAATATGCGGGAGAAAGACCGGGCTGTTATTGAGCGGTTGAGGGAGATCGTCCAATTTGTTGAGGGGTTGGGGAGGGGCATTGCTGTCATTGAGAATGGTGATTGTCTGAGCTGGGAGGATGCGAAGAGGGTGCGAGAGACGACTGGAGCGCATTCAGTTATGATTGCGCGAGGAGCTGAAGCCAACCCTTCTTGCTTTTCCTCGAACCCTCTCAAGGATGTCGAAAAGACCCTTATACCCGCTTATCTCCGTTTGGTACGCATTTGCACGTAACATATCATCACACCCACTAATGCCAACAGGTAGTGCAAATACCTCGGGAATCATTGGAGTTCCACAAAGTTTTGCGTAGCGCAATTCAAAGCTCCTCGGATTGTTTATAAAAAGGCAGACGCAACCGCTCTTAAGCAAACTCTGGCACAGGCCAAGGGCTATGACGACATGAGTTCAGTCGCTGGCTCTTGGACGGGCCAGAACGAAATGCTCGAAATCGTCAAAGCGATTGAAGAGAGACCTCCCAGGAACCACCGTATGATAATTCCTACTTCTTTGGCAGACGATCATGCCTCAAATGCTGCAGAAATCGAGAATGACCCTTCTATTACACCAGAGGGTACCCAAAATCCCGAACCTCCCAGCAGTGGAGCTCCTTTTCTTCCAGCTGACATAGGACGAAATCTTCCTCCGATGTTGTCTGGACAAGATCCAATGACACCTACGCCAGGCGGTAGCATAACGACAATTGCAATTTAATTCGGAATGCCAACCTCCAGAAGATCAATTGTAGTCTACTACATATATGAAGCCTTTGATTCTGCACTGTCTTCGTTGATGCTCTCTCCCCCAATTTATTGCTAGTCAAGGCAACGACGACTCCACTTCATCTCCTTCGATTTCAACCAACTCCCGACCTTCCTCCACCATTTCGCCATTCTTGCACCCAACTGCTTTCACCACCCCTGCTGTATCCGCACGAAGTACTGTTTCTGTCTTCATGCTCTCCAATACAATGATGGCCTGCCCTTTCTCAACACGGTCGCCCAGCTTCACTCGCACATCAACCACCAGGCTGGGCATTGGCGCTTTCAGAGCTCCTTTCGTTACTTTTAGGAGATCCCCACCAAGGGACAGTAACCAGTTTGGCGAAGGCAAAAAAAGGGTCGTCTTGTGTCCATCGCTAAACACATGAAGGCGCTCCATCGTGTTAGGTGATGATGACGCCGGGAGTGCTGCTGGCGGAGATTGAGAGACGACGGTCGTTTGGGAGTAGTTCGCGTCTAGCTGTGTGGAAATTGTGGTTGGCGAGGATAAAGTAGCTGGTACATTGGAGAACTTTGTGGTACCCTTTGATGTATTCACAATGACGTCGAAGCGACCTGGGGTAGTGTTTGCGACATTGACAATCGCCTGTTGATCAGACGTGTTCTCAGCCTGCAGGGTGACAACACGTTCGTATTTGTCCCCTCCAAATCGACGTGAAGTGAGCGATGTCCAGGGAGAAATTTGTGTGGTTGACCCAATTGAACCTGAATGGTCTCGAAGAACAACAAAAAGGGCGGCTTGCGCAAGGATTTCAGGACTCGGCTCCTCTGCAGGTGGGAACAGCTCGTCAAAGTGTTTCTGTTAGTTAATTAGTTTCCTTGTGATGTAACTGCAAAAGTAATGGTGCAACGAACAGGAATGAACCCCGTCTCGACTTCCTCGTTGATAAAGGATTTATTGCCTGCCAACGTTCTTAAAAATTCTACATTGGTGGATACACCAACGACGTGGTACTCATCCAATGCCTTGCGCAACATGCGCAGAGCCTCTGTCCTGTCTCTTCCATGAACAACTACTTTCGCAATCATGGGGTCGTAGAAAACTCCTATCAGAGCCCCTTGTGTGAAGCCTTGCTCAATTCGGAGGGAAGGAGTGATAGAGTCGTGCGTGGAGAGCAAGGGCGTTAACCCTGACCGGGTGGAGGTTTCAGAGGGAGGAAGAGGAGCAAACGAAGGGGCGAAGATGTGCGTTGGAGTGGGCGTTGAGAGGTAGAGAAGAGATCCAGAGTCTGGAAGGAAGTTGTTTCGCGGGTTTTCGGCATATATGCGGGCTTCAAATGCATGACCAACGAGAGGGATATATTCTTGAGCGAGCGGAAGTGGATTTCCAGATGCAACCTTTGATGTGAAGATGAGCATCCGGATAAACCAAGACGAGCGAATGTGCCTACCTCTAATTGCCATTCGACGAGATCAAGACCTGTAACCATTTCAGTGACAGGATGTTCGACTTGTAAACGGGTATTCCTTGAGATGTTCTGTTAATTCATAAAAAACTATACGAAAAATAACCTACATCTCCATAAAATAAAACCTCTGGGTATCATTGTCGAAAATAAACTCGACGGTTCCTGCGCCAACATAGTTGACGGCGTGTGCAGCAGCTATGGCTTTGGCACTGAGATCCGCACGGAGTTCAGGAGAGAGACCAGGCGCGGGGGCCTGAAACATAGCATCAATCGTATCTGCGAAGGAAGCAAAATAACATACCTCCTCGATAATCTTCTGGTTTCGTCTCTGAACAGAACAGTCACGTTCCCAGAGACTTACAACACCTCCCAGGTTATCCGCGAAAACCTGGACTTCCACATGTCTAGGTCGCTCAATGTACTTTTCAACAAGTACGGTGTCATTCCCGAAGGCTTTGAGAGATTCTCGTTGTGCAGATAGAAGCGCTTCGTTGAACGCGGCAATGGTGTGCGTCGTTACGGTCCTCATACCTTTGCCTCCTCCTCCGTGAATAGCTTTGATAAGCACAGGAAACCCTTGGAAGCCTTTATTACAAGTTGTCATCAGAAAAAGCCCAATAACGCACCTATTTGTTGAGCCTGCTCAAACAAGAAGGCTGCATCCTGGTTCTCCCCATGATAGCCAGGAACACATGGTACTCCAGCACCTTGATAGCTCTGAGTCCGTCGCTATGTGTCGTACAGCACCTAACAGCAACTCACTAGACATGATATTCTTGGATTCGCTGTAAATAAGATAAATTAAGAAGAAATTAAATAGCAAAATAAGGTCTTACGAACCTCTTCGAGCCCATGCTGACAATGGCGCTTGCGGGAGGTCCAATGAAAACAATCCCCGCCTCTGCGAGACGTTCCGAAAAGGTCGCATTTTCGCTCAAGAATCCATACCTGTCACAAGCCTTGTAAGTCTGGGTTGCCTATGACAGGTGTATGGAGTGTACCCTGGATGTACAGCCTAGGTTGAGATCAGCACCATGTGAAGAACGGTAGCATGTACGTTCTACCTGCGCGCCGCTACGATGACATATATCTATTATCTTGTCCATTCTTAGCTAGTGCGTTGTTCAGCAAACACGCGAGTACTGCAAAACGCAAGGACTGACGTAGCTCTCAGCAGAGGGGGCGGGACCGATATTGTATGCCTCGTCCGCCTGTAAAATTGCATATGCCAATAAGATCCGGAAAAGAACGACGTAAACTGGTATGCACCATCTGAACATGAAGTGAGTCCTTGTCCACGTCGCTATAAACCGCCACAGTCTTGATGCCCAGCTTCTTAGCTGTACGAATGACGCGACATGCAATCTCTCCCCTGAATCAACAGTCGAATGTCAACGTCAAACAGCAGAAACAAACTGACTTACCGGTTTGCGATGAGAATTTTGTCAAAGTGGGGCTTGCGTGCAATCCGGGTCAACCCTTCCCATCTAGAGTTATAATCTCGTCGAGATCCTCCAAGACTAACTCACCATGACTTTCAGTCGCGTAACGTTTCTTCTGAATCCTCCACGGGGTCCCTAAACCATATCCTCTTGTCGGTGTTGAGGTTAATGAAAGTAACTCGGGTTTATTTGCCGGGCGTGACGTCGTTCCCCGGTGGTTATTGGATAGGCGACCCAAGGATGTTGGTAGGTATCTCGAGGTCACAGAACGTTTGGTGGTCGGTATCATGGTTCACGAATACGTTCTCTGGTATTCGGAAGAAGAAGTGGGAAGTAGCTTGAACGGAACACGGCAAGTTAAGCCAAGATCCGGATCACATGACCTATAGTGCGACGCGACAAAGACGCGACGCGTACCATAACAGCAAGTAAATGGCGCTTGGGGACTAATTACCATCAATTATCAACTGGACCGAGAGGCGATATACACAAGAAATGTCGTAACGCGAAAAGTAAAACTAGCCAGTGAGAGAGACCATATTGTCTGTACGACTCGTATCAAGAAGAGAAAGGAAGATGGCATGGCTGCGGCCCCCCCAGCAGGATGATCAGTCGAATACCAAAAACCCTTACCCCAACCTAGGGATGCCAGTATCATGCTGGGATTTCTTCTACGTTGAGAGCTCTTAAAATCCTTAATTTCCCATGTTACCCGGTCTGGTTGTTCAATGAATGAATGGGAGCAAAGTAGTGTTGAACAGAGTTGACCTCCATATGTGAATAAGTAGTTGCCCATAATGAGTGGGAGCGCAATAGCGTCAAAAATGACGACGGTTCAAAGTATATGACCCCCACCCGAGTCGAACGGATGACCTTGTGGAACTTCCGAGTCTGGAATCACACGCTCTAATCCACTGAGCTAGGGGGCCTGCATAAAAATTCCTTTCAAAGGCGGACATAGCTTTATAATTCGTCCAGGTGCGCCGACAGGGAAAGCAGCCTACCACCAAGTTCGCAAGGACCCACCGCATTTGAGACGAAAACATGTGTAGTGTAGTATAATGATAAGTGGGTTACAGAACAAGAAAAATGCATATGTAGTCGAAAATGAGTGTGGACCTGGGGTGGACTATAATCTAAGTGCCATCAAAAGGAACAGACAAGAAACCCAATGTAAAGGACCGTGGAGGCAGGGAAAGAGAAGGAACTGAGGATCCACGGGGAAATAGTTTTGTATAAAGTATAGCGTGACGATCAACCTGAATTGAATGTGTGGAGTCCTTCCTCCCTTAGTTGCATGTTCTTTTGCTGCGCCTCCGCATTGTGATCCACCCCGGTCATCGTTTGAATGAAGTTCAACGGCCCATGTACCTTCCTTCCTTCCTCACATGATCACGCAATCTTTGTCCTTTCCATTCTTACTAGAATCGCCATCTGAGTTTCGGTGAAGAATGGCACCTGGGCCGCCCGGTTGGAGCATCGCCTGGTTCTGGGAGCCTTTTAACCGTTGAGCTGCACGCTTATCGCCTTGTTCTGCGGCTTTCTTGTAGTACGATATCGCCCTTGATAAACAGTGATAAAAAGCCTCGTCCAAGAAAAAGCTCAACTTACTCGGGCAGGTTCGCTTGTGTCCCAATCCCCACCTCCAAGAAATAACCAACAGCGTACATGGCCTTTGGCAGCCCCGCATCCGCCGCTCTCTGTGCCCACAGGAAAGCTTCTGTGTCTGATTGGGGAAGAACGCCGGGTGAACCAACAAGGTACCATGCCGTTAGCGCAAAGCATGCATCACGATGATTTTGTTGAGCAGCGATATTCTGCGAAATTGAAAGGTCAATGAGACGTCAGGGTGAAGTGGGTGAAGGACGCGCGTAATAGTGAATTGAGAGGGCGGGGTCTTGAGGACACCCCATCTTCCCGTACTCATAGCACTCTCCTAGCCTGTACGCACTTGGCGCATACCCCAGCTCCGCTGCCTGGGCCAAGAGCTCCGTAGAATATTCATAGTCCACGAAAAGGACGTTGTCGATGCCCCGTTCATGCAATAATGCCAACTCATGCAACGCATGGGGGAACTCGGCTGTCGCATTCTCCGCACTCCGCTTCAGCCACTTCACACCCTCCTTCGGACTCTTCGACAGACCCAGCTCTCCGTTGAGTTCCGCAATGCCAAGGCGATACATCGCCCCGGGATGCAGTGCAGCCGTAGCCTTTCGGAAGAACGTCAACGCTTTCGCTGATTCTCGCCTGCACCCCCATCCGTTCTCGCAGCATGTCCCAGCACGGTAAGCTGCATCTGGATGTCCATGCTTGGCGGCGAGGATAAACAAAGGGTACGCGCGGTCAAAATCTTGCCTGTTCTTGACGGTGCCAATGCCATTGGAATAGCAATCGGCTAGAAAGTACTGACTAGGCGGATGGCCTCTGTCTGCCAGACGTTTGAGCAGCGAGGTAGCTTCTCGGACGAGATCTTCGCGTTTCTCCAAGGCCTTTTCCACTTCCATGATATTTCCCGGCGTTTGTTGGGGGATCGGCAGCGACTTTGAAGCATCTATCATAAAAACGGCAAACTCGAACTGCAAATCCGGGTCTTGCGTCTTCTTGGCGTTAGCTCGGTAGAGCTCGAGAGTACGTTCATGAGAGAGAAGGGAGGCCTGGTTACCGGGACGAAGATGGGAGTGATCGAGGATTGGGCCAGCCGGCGGTGGGGATGGTGCGCGAACGGATTGTGAGGCGTTTGAGTTGGCTTGTCTATAAGGATAGGAATCTCGACCAATAACGGGGTTGTAGGATGAATTTGGATGAAGGCCACTAGGATTGATTGGCGAATCGCCATTGAAAAAGTCATCGTTGTCGTCTTCTGGCTCCGGCGTATGGTCCTCATACTCCGGCTCCGGCTCATACAGCTGCGGTTGTTGAGGAATAGGGGGACGTGGGAGCTCCCTGCTTGGGCGAGAAGGCATAGATTGTGGTTCTGGCTGATTCTCTGACTGGCTCTCTGGCTGGTAATCCTCCTGCAGGCCAAATTCAGTTGCCATGGACAGACGGTGTTGTTGCTGCTGTTGGGTGTACTGCTGATTATCCCATGTGGCAGGAGGGGAGCGTTGTTGGGCGTACGCTGCCATCTCTGATTCAGCCGAGATGAATACAGGTGGTGGTGATGGTAAGAGAGCAGCAAGAGTTGAACAGGGGTTTATCTAGACTTCTTCCAGGCTTGCTGGTGTATTACTTACAATGTCATCAAACTTGATTTTTCTGCGTTTGGTTATGACGCCATGCATGACCTATTCCAGTCTTAAACGCCCTATCGACAATCCCACTTGTATTTATCTAGACCCAGGATTTTGTAGTTTCCATGGATATAATATCAGCAACAAACCGAACAAATAAAGGCAATGCCACTGAAATGTTGGCAGCCAAGAGTTTCGCTTTCATTTTGTTGGCGTACCGCACACTGCACATGTCGCTTTGGTTTAGTCGAGTGCTGGCACTCGACTAATGCTTGAGCTTAGCAAGGGCTAGAGTCCCGGACCTTCCGTCGGACCCATTTTCAAGGTCGCATTGCTTACTTGAACCGTAGCCAAGTTGCATCCCATACATAATAAGCTATTTTCTTCGCCACCTCATGCATGCCCTCACATTCGTCAATGCTGAGCAAACTAGGAAGGGTAACATATGCGTTGAGCTCGAGGGCATGAGCCCTGTTCTCAAATAGGGGCAGAATCAATGAATCCCAAGTAATGTTGATAATTCTTCAGGTCTGTTCCTTCCAAGGCATTGTTTGCCGCCTCTGGATTTTCAGGGGTTCTTCTCGAACTTCTGGGCATTTATTTATTTTGTTAATACATGTCTTGCAGGTTTTGAGCGGAAAGTCGCTCTGCTCGGCATGAAATTTGCAGTGGCTGCACTCGATCTGAGAAGGCAATTCTTGGGAAAGGTATATTTTATTGAACAATGTCTACTACAATGTCAAGGAGGCTCTACAGTGATCTTGAGCATATATTGTGGAGACCTCCATTTTTTTTTGGACCATCGGCTGGACTATAACTAACCATAGCCGGCATTCTATTGCCGGAACCCCCTTGTACAAAATTGATAAGATATGTGCTAAACACGTGATAAAAACATCGTGTGATCTTGTTTTTTTGTAGGTTAGCTGTTGACGGCAGTGGGCACGACCATCTCCTCCACAACTCCAAAATGGAGTCGCTACGATCACGACCGGCCCAAGCACCTCGGAAAGCGCAACGCACTCCCACTAAACTCTCCAAGCAAGGTCCTGGTCCCGCACCGCGCGACCGAAACAAGACCCGCATCGATGACAAAATCAAGAAGCGCATGTCCATGCGATATGCTGAGATATCGAGCCCGACAGAGCTTACAGGTCTGCCTGCAATGCCAAGTCTCGGAGGGATGACGTCGCCACCTGTGCGGGGAATGACGGGAGAAGGAGAAGAGGATGTGCGAGATCGAACGGGGTCGAAGGACGAGGCCAAGGTCGCAGTGAATGATAAGAAACTGTTGAGTGCTGAGGATTTTGATCCTGATGCTTGTGAGTCGCGAATATATGACTTGAAGTGTTAATGAACAAGGTCTCTGAATGAACAGTTTTGAAACTGAAACTTGCAAACTCGACGGAAGCTGAGCTGAAGCTACTCCAATCGTCTTTGCACAAAGCAACAGATGATACCGCTTCCGAGCTGCAGCGGAGTGTCTTTAAAAAGTACGCCGTGGCTTCCTCGCGGCTGACTTGGCTGACTATCTAAAGTTACGCGGAATTCGTCCTGATTTCGAAAGAGATATCAGTTCTGGAAAACGAAATGCTAGAGCTAAAGGAGCTTCTATCAGACTACAAGTCAATGCCGTCCATGTTGCACATACCCGACCCAACCGCCATCTCCTCATCCTCACTATCTACATACAAACGCTCCTCCGTCGCCGATCTTCGTGTACTCTACTTCAACCAAATGCAAGCCATTCACGCTTCAATTGAGGGAGCAGCCAAATTTGTCCCTACGACGCCTGGCAGACATGTCGTTGGTGAAATGGAGGGCGTACTCAGTCTTAACGCAGCCACATATAAGATCATCAACAAGGTAAAGTTTGTCGTGTTGAATGATGCAGTGTTGGTGGCTAAAAGAAGGAGACGAAATGTCGGAGGAAGGGACGGTAGTGGATCGACGGTGAATGAGGGAAAGCTCGTTGCGGAAAAATGCTGGCCTTTGAATGAAATGTTGGTCCTGGATACCAAAGACTCTGCAAGTGCGTCTGGAATCTGTGAAAGCGGAGACAGTTGTTAAGGCGACTTTTCAGGCATGACGAATGTCTTCAAAATAAGACACGGGAAGGAAACACATGTCTATCGAACGGATACTCCGCAGGAGAAGAAGAGTTTATTGTCTCAATTCCGTCAAGTAGCCGAAGAGCTCTCGGCGAAGCGTCGCAAAGAGAGGGAGGGAGAACACGAACGGAGGAAGACCATGTGGCAGGGCGGCGGTGGTGATGTGAGTCTTCTTGGTTGTGAAGAACATCCAAAGGTCTGATAAGTGCTATAGCGCAGTACAACAATGCCCGCAATGCCAGAGTGGATGGCCGACCTTGCGAAAAAGGGTGGTGAAATCCCAGGATCCGAAAACGATGCCAAGGAGAAGGCGGAGCGGGATGCACGGTGGGTCGGGGATTGGTCTGACGATCTGACCGTTGCCATTGCTTTGAAAGAGTGGCCCAAAGCCGTCGATCTTGTTGAACAAGGTTCGGTCTAGCTTCCCTTTCCTTTCCTTTGAAGCTAATAGGTATTTTTTCAGGACAAGCCAAACTCTCAACTGTTCCTCTGCTCGCGTCCAAACTGCCGGCTCTCACGAATCAGCTGACCACATCCCTGCTGGCGTCCCTCTCCTTGATGTCGAACCGAAAGTCTAGTGTCGTGCTCCTAATCTCCCTGCTCAATCGGTTGAAAGCTGGCGCCCCTGCTCGGAGTACGTTCCTTGAAATGCGTAGCAAGGTGATTCGTGGACATGTGCGCAAGATACGATTTGAGGGCCATATTGGGTCGTACATTGGCGATCTTGCCACTGTTTACTTTACGGGAATCAAACATACGGCGGACTGGTACCTGGCAAGCTTCAAGGAGAATGAGGTGGCAAGTGGTAAGATCTTCATTTCGTCGTCACCTCTTGCACGCATCTAACTAAGACGTCGAAGCCTTTATAACATGGGCCAAAGAAGAAGTCCAGAGTTATGCCGAAACGTTTAGGAAGCAGGTTTACTCCAAGGACGTCGACCCCAAGGTTGTGGAGGACGCTATCCAGATCACTCATACGCAGAGCAAAAAGGTGATACTATTTCGTTTATAGCAAAGCAGTAATCTTACTATCCTACCTTTAGCTACTTCAGGAATATGGTCTCGACTTTCGATATCTACTCGACGAACTTCTCGTCCAATATCCAAAGGAAGCTGTCAAAGCTACAGCTGCATTCTCTCTTGACGGTCGTCGCACATCAAATCCCTCCATCCAATCATCCCCACCTATCTCTGAACGAGTCGAACAGCCACCTCCCTCCTTGCACCTACCACCCGCGCCTACACCCCCTACATTATTAGATCCACCTATCCGACGTCACCGGTCACCGGTACCCTCCTCACATTCCAGCAGCACCTCGTCCCTCCCACATCCCATGGGCACCGGAGAATTGCTGCATCGCCCAGGAACACCCAATACCCTGACCTCGAACCTGAAGTTGCACAATGGTAGTGGCCCTAGCTCTGCCTATTCCAATGGAGCCCCACTGAATAACACTGCGCGTCCGGCGGGGTATCCAGGAGGTTCGGTAAACCGTAGTCGCACCCCGTCAGTTACCATGCAATGGCAGGGAGGACCTCCACCCACTTCTGCGCCCATCCCTGATCTTCCGCTGTCCTCTCCCGTGGCGAGACGACCTCGGTCTCCGCCATTGAGTGCTAATCCGTTCCGTGCTGGCGCTATTGGTGGCGGTGTGAAAGAACGAGTTGATAGAGACAGACCGCCCAGGTCTGCGAGGGGTAGTCCCGTCCCTCATAATCCAGGGCCACTCCCCCCAAGGTCTATCAACCGACCTGGGAGCGCGACAGGCCACCGGTTACCGCCTGTTGCTGTTCCGCAGAGGGAAGGAATGATTTAGGGAGGTGTGAAATCACTTGTTTTTCTATTTCAATGGTCCACGCTGGTGTATAAGTTTATAAGTTGTATTTTACTGATGTCACTTATCAGAATTCAGCATGAATATCGCATGGTCATGATATTCTTTCCAGGCCATGGCGGCAGTTAAACACTGACCTTTTGGAGGCCCACTGTACAAGGCAAGGTCACTTCAAGTGTGCTGGATCCACAAAGACCAGGGTATTTTCATTTCAAACATGCTACAGGGGCAGTCTGTACTTGGAGTACAATAAACGTCATAATGTACAATACTTGGTAATTTCAAAAGCTCGAAAAAGGACAAGGGCAGTTGAAGGCATGAACGATAGCGTGTCATTGTAAGTGAGCGAGTAAGTGTCATGATGAGCATAAAATCAACTGTCCAAAGGGTAGATGAAATGAGAGAAAACGAAGAAGTTGTCTGAGGCAGGTTCACACTTCAATAAGTTGACCTGGTCCTTCTCTTGTAGCTGCCCAAAGCGCCGAAAGCTGAGAGGCAGAACCCAAACACAAGCGCGACGAGAGCACCGAGAGTTAGCCAGTTGGCATTGCCATACTGTGCACGATCGCCCTGGTTGCGATAGCGTTGACGCGCGATTCCAAACAAAATCATGTCAATAATCCAAGCGACGAAGATGACGAGGAAGGCAAGGCCAGAGAGGAGAGCCATGATAATGGTTCCCACGCGATGGAAAGCGAGACCAAAAAGCCCAGCAAAAAATGCGAAACCTGTGATGCCGGCAGCTTTAATAGAGGTTAGAAAGGTGTTGACAATCGCTAGCAGATCCAAGACACACCGAGTGGATGAAGGATCAACGTTCTGGTGAGACTACGGATAATGCTGGATTGAAGACGGGGGTTGTCCCTATACAATACGCAAGTTAAAGTTAAACTTTTGGGATGAGGTGGGGAGCTAACTGAAAGCGGTAGCCGACCGAAGGACTGTGTCCTGTGAAACCAAAGACACCGTAACGAACTGTGCTGCTGCCTGAGCCAACGTGCAGAAATGATACCGATTGCCACGTAGGCGACGATACCGACACCTCGAAATTGTTCAGATGGATTAAGACAGTCTCAAGTGGAGGAGACTCACGAAGATCAGCAGGACCATAGCCGCGAAGCAAAAAAACACACCAGGAAGGGCGGGGCTGGCCATAATTTATTCTGCAGACGGCGTTTAGAATTCTTTGGGGCGTTGGTGTGTTCGTAAGGACCCTTCGCTGGAACCAGGGAGCGTCTTATATGGAGAGGTAGGAGCAATGACGCAGGTCGAGACCATTTTTGAACTTTTGAACCCTTTTGGAAGTGTGCGACTCATGAGGTCATGCGAGCCACGTGTTCTTTTGGTGGGCACGTGCCTAATCCTTCCCTCCCTCTACGTTGGATACAAGTCGCGTCTCTACCTCTGCATAAACGTCGAGTTTTGAGTCCAAAAGGACAGGTATAAGGGCCTCTTGATGTGGGAGCGAACATTGCAAGATCTGATTCGCGGATTGCGTGCCAACAAAAGCGATGAAGCAACATTTATAGCGAAAGCAGTCGACGAAATTCGGCAGGAGATCAAGGGCGATGACATGGAGTTGAAAGCAGCGGCTGTATTGAAGCTCACATATGTGTGTATCCCTGATTTTACGTTTGAACAGCATCCATTAAGTTCTACATGAAAAGCTCGACATGTTGGGATATGACATGAGCTGGGCCTCGTTTCACGTCGTAGAGGTGATGTCGTCTCCGAGAGTCCACTTGAAGAGCGTTGGGTATCTGGCTGCTGTGCAATCGTTCGAACAGGACACGGATGTTCTTATGCTCACAACCAATCTCCTGAAGAAGGTCGGCAACTCTCCTCTCAGCTTGGATCTCCTGCCTCATCAATCTCTTAGGATATGGGCTCTGCACCTGCAGACGTTGCAGTTACACTTAATGGAATCTCTCACATTGTGACGCACGACCTGGCTCGAGATCTCTCACCAGAGTTGATTGGCATGCTGAACCACTCGCGGCCCCACATACGAAAGAGAGCAATTCTGGCTCTCTACAAAGTTATTGTAAAATACCCGGAGGCAATGAGTCACGCTCGTGCGCGTCTTGAAGAGAAGTTGGAAGATCCTGATTCTGGTGTGCAACCGTTGGACGTCCTTTACCGCGAGGACAGAGCCTGATGATCACGCAGCTGTCGTCGCCGCTACAGTCAACATTCTCTGCGAGCTCGCACGCCGCAACCCACAAGATTATCTGTCACTGGCACCCCAATTGTTTCACCTCTTAACAACATCATCTAACAACTGGATGCTGATCAAAATAGTCAAACTGGTAAGCTCTTTGTTTATCTAGTACAATGTTCCTGATGGTTTTTAGTTTGGGTCATTGTCGCCTCACGAGCCTCGTTTAGTTAAGAAGCTGCAACAACCAATCACTGAGCTTATATCTACCACGCCAGCTATCTCTCTCTTATACGAATGCGTCCACACATGCATTATCGGAGGCATGTTACATGGTTCTTCGGGAGATTCCTTAGCGACCATGTGTGTGTCGAAGCTGGCCGCTTTTATTCAGGATGCGGATCAAAATTGTGAGTTTCTGAGGTTTTTCAGTAACAGCTTATTTGATACACCTGGATCAGTGAAATACATCGCTTTGTTGGCCATGGCAAAGATAGTACCTACGCATCCCCATCTCGTCGCCGAGTATCAAGATACAATTCTTGCGAGTGTAAGTGACCAAGATATCAGTATCCGAATGCGGGCACTTGATTTAGTGTCAGCAATGGTTTGTTAAATTGCACGTCTCCCTGCCTCCAACGCACTAAATGGCGATTCAGGTCGATCGAAGTAACCTCCAATCTATAGTACAACAATTGCTTGCCCATCTTGTTCCTCAAAATTCTTCACCCTCCCAAACAGCCACCCAATTGCTCGCTCAACAGACTGCTCCCCAGCGTCCTAGTAGTCCAAGCCCTCAGATATCATCTAGCCAATCGCCTGCCTATCGATTGACTCTCTCGCAGCGGATACTCAACATGTGTTCACAATCAACGTATGAAAATGTGATCAATTTCGAATGGTATCTCTCGGTTCTCGTGGATCTTGCTCACATTGCCAAAACCGACGTAGGCACCCAAATACGGGACCAGCTTGTGGATGTTGTTGGTCGTGTTCGTGCAGCAAGACCATACGCAGTCAAGTTGATGCACACATTGTTAAGTGATGGTACCATGTTGCGCAATGCGGGAGAGGAAGGCAGTTGTTCGGAAGTTTTATGGGCAGCAGCTTGGATATGTGGAGAGTATTGCCAGTACGTTCTATTGTTTTCGTGATTCCATATCACTTTATCATGCCATCACCAGGGAGCTTTCTGAGCCTCAAAAGCTCTTACCTCACCTTCTTCAACCAGATGTAACAACTCTTCCGCCAGATACCATTGCTGTTTATATCTCTGCAACCACGAAAATATTTGGCTACTGGGCATCCGAAGTAGCGCAAAAATGGGATGATGATGATTTACTGGAAGTCAAGAGAGTTGTTGAAACAATATCTGCGCGAATGAGCGAGCTTGTGAGCAGTCCACATATTGAGGTTCAGGAACGGGTTTGTGGATCTTAGCCCCTCTTTCGTTGATTGTCATCTAATAAATTTTAGGCGGCAAACACCTTGCAACTTTTTACCTTTATATCGGCTGACCTCGACGCCTACCGACCCAAACCCCAGTCATCCACGCCTTCTTTGGCTGGGCCTTCATCTATTGACGTAGTTTCACCGGACGATCCTCGCTTCCCTAAAAGCCTCTACCTCATCCAACCGCTGTACTCTGAATACGAGCTGAACCCTGTCGCTTTACATGCACAAGCAAGCGTACCCGTGCCTGAAGGGTTGAATCTCGATGCTTGGATAGTTCAGCCCCCACAGGAGGAATCTCACCATGAGGAAAGGAAAGCCAAAAAGATCAAGAAGGGAAAAGGCAAGGAGCTAAATGGGAAGAAGGCGAAAGGGAAAAGGCGAGAAATCGAGCAGGAAGAGCTCGGTGAAGACCGAATTGTCCTTGCTCCCGTTGAGCCGGAGTACCAGACTGCAGAGGAGATAGCTGAACGGGAGCGGGTTAGTTATTTCCTCTTCACCTTTTCACTGACCTTTGCTGACTTGGAAGTCACAGCGAAAAGCAGAGAGGCTGGCTCAACTTCGCGATGATCCTTACTATATCATGGATGACCGTCCGCAAAAGATAGTTGAGGACATCGATTCAATACCAGTGGTACATTTGGAGAATATGCCGCCGCTAATCCCGGGTACGTGACTCTTTTAGTTTTAGTTTTGGATTGATCTGACGAAAAACCCTAGACATTGTGGATACCCGGCTGGAGTCTCTAAGAACGTCTTCCCAGAACTTTTCTTCTGAACAGTTTGTGATTGACAGAGACGGCGAGATGCCGCAAGGTGCTCGACCTCTCACGCCGTCAGCCGTCCCACTCCCACAGACCCCACGTCGCTCGGTGACACCCACCATTCCTCTATCCTCCTTCCCACAATACGAGGCTCCCGGCGACGAGGTGACGCGAACGGGAACGCCGGAGCCTATCAAGGTGGTTAGGCCAAAGAAGGGGACAGGGAAGAAGAAACGGACACAACTTTCAACTGTCGATAATGCACCCCCTTAGTGAGATTGCACATCGTTAGTTTGCTTGGATTGGTATACAACATATATTAGACTAAGAAAGCAATGGACTGGATGGAGAGAGGTGGTATGGTAGGTATAATTAATGTGAGGTAATAAGGCAAATGATATGGGTTTACAGCGACAAGTGAGGAGGGGAAACATGGGGGTTGTATGCGTAAGTAATTAGTTCTGGATACTCCTCCTGTCAGATGCTGGTGCGTGGTCACCGGTCACCGGTCATCATCCACATGTTCGACGGAATCCACGATCTCGTTGACGAGTTCCAGAGTCACGCCGGGTATGATCCTTTCAGCTTCTGTGAATGCACGCTGGAGAGCACTGAGCGCAACCCGCGCCTCTTGGGAGGACACTCGAGGGAACAACTGTAGTAAGCCGCAAATTTAGTAGCACAAAAAGATAAATCTGGTCAGAAGGGACAAACCGAAGCAATAGCAGGCAAGATAACAGAGTCAAGCATCGTTGTGTCTGGAAGCTCCTCGTCGTCCTCTATGTGCGTATCTTGCATTTTCTGCTCTATAACGGCCGTCTTTGGGAGTGTATCAAGATACTGGTCGTCATAGTCCTCGTACTCGTCAGAGGGTTCTCGTTGCGCAACCCGCTGGTTGTTTTGTGAAGCCGGGTCGGGGGGCATGTGCCGAACGGTGTTTTGTTCGAACCGCTTAGGCGTGGAGGGTTCTGATGGAGGCAGGGGAGGAAGATCACCCTTGGTTGTGATCGACGAAGTATAGGATGAACCTGAGCCTCTTTTCGTTGTTTTCTCTGTTTGCTCATTGCCGTTGTTTTCCCAAGTTAATGGAGGTCCAGATACGCGAACAGAGTTCTGGTTGCGACCAATTGTCGTTGCTCGACCGGCGTGCCGGACAGTCCCAAAGTCCCAGAGATCTTCTGGGTCACCGTTTCCAACCCTATGCCAAGAAGGGGTCAATTATAGAAGGAAAAGGTCGGATTATCGAGAAGTACATCTCAGGATCGGAATCTCGGTCGTCCTCTTCTGCCCTTTCTCCGCCTTCAGCTTTCCACCGTTCGTGTCGCTCGATCAGTTCCGTCAGGTATGACGTTTTCTTGGCCATTCGCACAAATTTATGTTTCAACAACTCGCGCGCCGTAGGTCGCTTTTCTCGCCGTAAGAGGTGCTGAGACGCACTGAAACTTGGAGTCACCTACCTCTCTCGGGTCTCGCTGCAAACAGTACGCCACAAACTCTCGGAATGGCTTTGAGAAATTTCCGTCTAACGTTGGAGGTGGGTTCTTCGGAATGAGGAAAAGCACCTAGACATTTTTCAGTTGAGCGAGTCCCCCATGGCTTCTCAGAGACAACGAACCTTCATTGGATGAAGTTCGGCGTATGGCGGTTCGCCCTTGGCCAATTCAATTGCGGTTATACCCAGACTCCAAATATCGGCCTTGTGATCATACCCGCTCTGTTTGATCACTTCAGGGGACATCCAGTACGGCGTCCCGACAAAAGTATTCTTCTTAGCTGAGAGTGTCCCTGACAATTGACCAGAGACACCGAAATCTGCCAATTTCACCTCGCCGCCAGCGGAAAGTAAAATATTGGCAGCTGGAAATTTTGAGGGACTCCTATGTCTGAAAGCGAATATAGATAGTTACCTTTGATGTCACGATGCAGTTTCCCTTCAGTATGCAGGTATTCAAGTCCACGAAGTAATTCGCGAACAATAATAGCAATGTATTCTTCGCGGAACACGCCAGGTTTCATCTGTGCATCAAGAAGGTTGATCATCGTTTGATGCGGCGATTCTGCGAGATTACCAAGTCAGAGCAAGAGCCCCCAGAACAGTATCTGTGAGAGCATAAACTCTGGGATAAATTGAACTTTGAAGAAGCCACTCACTCCATAACGATCCAAAGATTGGAGCCTTTGAGAAATGACCCATGGTATCTATTGTTTGAACTTTTAGCGTTGAACGGCGAAATAAAAGAGACGAACTTTGTAACATGTGGTGAATCCAACTGAGAAAGGATCTGTATTTCCTGCTGAATATCCTCAATCTCATCCTCTGCGCTCTCCAGATCTATGATCTTAATGGCGACAGTCTTCTGGGTCCGTTTGTCGAAGCTGACTTGGTTGAGAAAAGGAGTAAGAGTCCCATTGAATGTACACCTACCCTTTATAAACTTCTCCAAATGAGCCCTTCCCTACGTGGAAGAAGATAGGTATCACCGCAAACTTAATCAAGAATGGAGAAATGAACCGATCCTATCCTGTTTAACATAGAACTCCTCTGGATCCTGGTGGTGGTCCTGTACAGCGGATTAGATCTCGGCCGATCATGAACAGGGAAAGCTTTTCAGGCGAACCATGACGCAGATACCGCTCGTAGATGTAATTTATCTTAGTCGAGGGGTCGCGTCGCGTCGTGTGCTGCCCCACAGCGAGATGGTCGATAAGAAGAAAGGGGAAACGCGTCTGTGGAACAGTGAAAGAAATAAAAGTAAAGATAGTGGAATTTGCTCGATATATGTAGGTCTCGAGGAATAGTGAGTGATGGTGTAAAATGGGGGGTGTGGGGTCACTTTGGTTCCAGATTCGGATAACGACACTTTTTGCTTCCTCTGCTCACCCACTGCGGCGTTTACCACTGCCTCGCAATAATATACTTCAAGTATATGTAAACGACAGATGACCATACAACTTCAGAACATCCACACATTTTCTCTTTCAACGGCTTGCTGCGGCGGTCCACGTAGTGGCGAAGAATGCTTCAATACGGGCGATGTATGCTTCAGCACAAGTGCAGCTGGTTTGGCAGGCATTCTTCTTGTGGCGCGCTTCGACTCCTCTTTGACGCGTCCTACATCATAAAATCGAACTCTCTTCGTCTCTGGTCGTCTCGGCTCCTTTCCATTCTTGAAGCTTGTGAATGCAACCATGTTGTTCTTCTCCGTCGTAAACTTCTTCCGGCTTCGAGGAATGACATGCTTCAGGATCGAGGATCCGTAGAACCAAAAAATGAAGAAAAGCTCGACTCCAAAGAGGAACAAGATGAGCAATAGGAGCATCCCCCTGTCGTCGAAGAAATCGCGCCAAGACTGCGCAGCTGATGGTAGGGGGCTGGGATACACCGGTATCGTATCAAGCTCAGAGAGGCTGGGTGTAGTTTGGGGTGATGTTAGGACATCGACGAGCCCGCGTCCGAATAAGTGAGTCGTCTCCTGCCATCCCCGTGTCGGCCAGCGACGTGTAAAGCTGCCAGGGAGACGTGCCTGCCAATGAAACCAAGAATTGTACTGATGGAGATAAAAAACTTCGTTTTTGGTGAGGGCTTTATGGTAGAGTGGTGAAAGGGTAATGTCCGCGGTGAGTGCATTGATATAAAGGGGGTCAGTCCAAATTACAATATATCTCGTGAATAAGCGGATTGACTAATTCAAGATTCACCGCGATTTAAGACCCCACCACTGTTCAGCAAAGTTTGAAGCCTAAAGTTCGCGCGTCTGGCCGCTCAGGTCGGCAGTGGCAACCTCTCAACCACGTGGTGTCCAGTCAGGACTGAACTTAATCGTCAAATTGTTGCAAGTGGAAAAATATGTGGCGCTAACTCGCCTAGTTCTCATGGATGCACGCGCCTTGAGGGCTATCGCACTTGACGAAGGGATTCAAAGTTGGGGATCATCTGGTACTGGTACTCTCCGGTTGCAGTCTCGTGTGGTATCAACACCAAGTCATCGACGGCGATGAATCGTGTGAATCTAAATATTCTTTTCTGTTCTAGGGGGTTCTTTTGGGCATATCGCAGCAAGCAGCCTCGTTTGGTTTGCTATAAGTGCTTGATGCAGAATCTTCTATCAAAACACACTTTTTGGTAGGGTGTTCACCGCAGAGAATGAGGGAGCAACAACTTGGGCCACTTGTGGGGACTTTGACAAGACTCTCGACTATGTTGGCATAAACATTTATAACAGAGCGTTTGGACCTATACAGCATGCCAACAAATAATATAAAGCATGAAGAACCAACTAGGCTTATAACATCGCAATAGCGGGTTATCACCATGGTGAAAGCGAGCTGCGACATTATTCCGTTAGATTGTTTCTGAACAGAAAATCAAGCAAGCATCGCAATGATTACACGGTCTTTCGAGAGGGAACGCGAGCGCAGTTTTGAGGGTCAATAAACCACGTGATGTCTGATGGAAGCGAAAAAAGACGTGATGGTGAGAATATTGTCATGTGATTGTCTTGCAATCGCTGAGGCCGCAACTACTGATACATCACTTGCTCGATAAGCGCCTAATATTTAATGGCTGTTGAAAACCCCGTACCTCCGCTCTATTTGTACTGGAACACCGACGACGATGTCGAGGACATTAGCTACTATACCTGTGGGGGCTATCACCCCATCCGGCTCGGAGAAGTACTGTCAACGCCCGCAGATACCGAACCAAGCAACCCTCGCAAGTATCGCATACTCAGTAAGCTCGGTCACGGCGCTTTTTCCACCGTTTGGCTAGCGTCTGCTCAGCATCATCCTGCGCCCGGGTAAACACGACCTCCTTAATGACTATCGCGAGTGACTCACTTATTTGGCCGCAGACGCTATTTCGCACTCAAGGTCTGCGTTGCCGATGCCGATCCCCAGCGTGAACTAGATGTTTTTAGACAGCTCTCCAGCGATGAAGGGCGTCATGTGCTACGACTCCATGACAGCTTCACAATTGATGGTCCTAATGGCACACACGCCGTACATGTTTTTAATGTTCTAGGTTCATTGCACACAATTGCTCCGCTTGCACGGACTTACTGGAACCCGCGGGAACTCTGTCGCGAGGTTGCTCAGGGGATTTCCTTTCTTCACCGTCATGGTGTCGTACACGGAGGTTAGATCCTTTTATCCCATTTTAGCATTGGAACTGATAGAGATGGATGGGCTACAGACCTCCACATGGGAAATATTGGGGTGTCGATGCCGCAACTGGACGAAATGACTGAGAAGGACCTCATCAACCACTTCGGCCCGCCCGAATGCACAATAGTTCTCCCCTGTGAGACGCCCACACGGCCAGAATCCTTGCCTTCGTACCTTGTCCCGCCAACGCACATCTCCGAACTCCTCCTGAAACCAGCGGTTGAACTGCACATTGAGCTACTCGATTTAGGAAATGGTATGCATTATACGAGAATGATACTCGCCGTGGGCTCACGTTAGCCCGGTAGCTACAATTATCGGAAGCAGCTCCGTACCTCCTGCCTGCACACCTGCGGCGGTATGTGCGCCAGAGATCATGTTTGAACAAGTCACTACCTCAGTCATCACCCAACCTGCCACAACTGCGAGCGACATTTGGGCACTAGCCTGCATGGTATGTGCAATCACTGCTCCGGTTTATATGTTTATGCCCTCTAATGCTAACCATATGCGTTGATAGATGCACGAAATCGTCTTTGGCTCATCCGTGTTCCACTTCGCATCACCCAACGACGACCTCCTGGGCGCGATGGCATCCATCTGCGGCCAAGTCCCACCGGCGTGGCGCAGCTTTTGGGACTCGAGCGAACGACTCTGCAGACTGGGTGGTTAGTGATCACAGTTCCTGATTCCTTGCCCGCACTGACTGATTATCTTTCAGATATTTCCCAGGAAACGGCCGACCAGCAGTGGCAGGAAACAATAGATCATTTTTCAAGTGAATCTGCAAGGAAAGGTGCTACAAGTAGTAAAGAAGATTTTGTTATCTTTTGCGACCTTTTACGGAGGATGCTCAAGATAGATCCAAGTGCTCGACTAACTATTGAGGAGGTCCTGGCGCACCCGTGGCACGCCCAGACATCATACACTTGTGGACAAACAAAGCTCTCCGATTTGATGATCTTAGAGTATCACCGTTTGCTTGCAGAATTTGGAAAAGCTGCTCACCTTTAGAGTGTAACGAGGGACAAACATTGGTGTTCGGATGTCTGCAGTGCATGATCTAGTATTATATAATACATCAAGTCATGTTCTCCTCATCCCCCTCATAAATATGAAGGCTCTTGTGAGCAAGGCGAGCGGCTGATTTTAGGAGTGTACCTTGGTAAGCCAAATCTTCCCCTTTTTTTTTTCTTTCATTGATTTTGGACACGGGTATGAGCAGTGAGCCAGGCGGGATGCCTTCCCGCCCCTCCCCGCTTGTTGCGTATATGGCCATACATTTCTAGAAAGGTTGTTTGCGTATACCCTGAGGCTCCACGACTAAACAAAATCACAAAGCCCTCGGAAGCGTTTTGACATCTGATCTATCAATATCTCGATAGCTCCAAGTAAGTAAGTGCTATGAGTGCGTGCAGATCATCCAGAGAAGCGTCTCGATTCTCGTCCCACGGTAGTTGGCTCATCTTGCTGTTTGTATTTTGATTGGACTCACCCATCTCTACTAGAGTCCACCAGCCAAGTCAATCGTTTTCAATCGCCAGAAATTACAAGCAACAATGACCTCGGCAACAATCAACACCACAATCGCCACCGGCTCCGCTTCCCTCCTGGTCATATTCCCCCATTGGACTGGGTCGGACACCAAGTTGAACGCAGAGCTCCTCGTTATAAAAGAGTGGTTTGTGGCCTTCAACAGCAATGTACCGGTGTGTCTCCTTGCGTCTTGCACTCAGATGAAAACCAAACGACAAGAATTAAGGATATTAAGGGCACGCAACCAGACTCAACTGACTCCTACCCGGCCGCGGTCATACTCGTAACGTCTGTCAACACACATCTTCATGTGTCTTTTAGTTGCTGACCTGTGTTAAATAGGAGCAACTTCCACGTCTCTACAGCTAGAAAGAGTGAGCGTGCTCATATCACAGGTCGTATAAGCACTGCTGCGGCATGGGCCTTGGACCCCAAGGAAAACGGTTGCTGTGTTCACATTTATGCCAAAAACAACACCACAGCCGATGGCTATGACAATTGGCTAATCAAGAATACAAGCAATAGCAAACTCTCTAGCGGTTTAATTATTACCAGTGTCGCCACTGCCTTGGCTAATAACCGAGGCGTCTTTGGCGAGGCATAAGGAGGTGGTTGAATTTCCTTTAAATCTCACACGTGCCTCTCTCAATCTCGTGCTTAACAGCTTGAATGTCCTTCACTACCACGTCTTTTCGAAAGTAGTCTTTTAATGAAGAATCAGTACAGTCGTGGACAAGCAAAGTCCACCAATTGCTTATCTGGCTGAAAACTCGATGAATTTGCGAGATTTTTTCAGAATCTTATTCAGTTTTCCAAAACACATCGAAAACACCCCCTCCGAAGTTTTTCCCACGAGTTGTCAGGAACAGCCAAATTTTTGGGGTCAATGTAGTGTACGAAATTTAGTTGAGAACCGCGTGTAAGTGCATCATTGCGGTCCTCGAAACGCTGCGGTGCCCTTTTTGCTTTCGCACAGCCCACTGGGCAGCCTCCCCTGTCAATCTGATGCGATAAGCTGACATCCACTGCCACGATCAGTTGATAAATCGCCGGATCACCTCAGCGGGACAAGCATTCAGTGCTTCTGAGGCGGCATCTTTTGCCTGTTGGAATGTATTCTTGT
Organism: Laccaria amethystina LaAM-08-1; assembly: GCA_000827195.1. NCBI lineage: Eukaryota > Fungi > Basidiomycota > Agaricomycetes > Agaricales > Hydnangiaceae > Laccaria > Laccaria amethystina. The sequence goes on along the minus strand of KN838598.1, from coordinate 82,542 downwards.
CTACTTGTCGATATCGGTATTAAGCCCATCCCCAATACTATACAATAGAATTAGAACAAAGTTTGCAATAAGAAAAGTATTGAGACTCACCATTTCGATGGGATTGAGCTCGCAATGGAACTTCGGAAGGAAAATACACTCATGCCCAGCCTCCCGAATTACAGTTTCGAGAACAGAAATTTGGTTAGTAAAATCCTCTTGCTT
>KN838598.1:53814-67930 GCA_000827195.1 Laccaria amethystina LaAM-08-1 | reverse complement strand
AATTAAGCGTTCTTGGGTTCGTTTTAAAGCTAATATATAGCACAACAACATTTACTGAGACATATGTGGACGGTTTTGCCCAATTTAAACAATTATTTATTTTTTCGGTCCTAACTGGTTATAACTGCAACTAACCGGTTTTGGTCAGTTATTTTCGGTCCAGTTAGGTTATTTTGGGTTTGGGAACGAAGGCTAACCGGTCTCGGTCTCGGTTAGAGCCCCTGGGCACCCAATAACCGGACCTAACCGGACTTTCGAACACTAGGCGGCGGTCAGTACGACTGGCCGCTGCCTCTGATTAGCACACCACACACAACTCTTCTCAGCTCTCCCTACCCCCAAATCACCTCGTTTCAACTACTTCGACCATATCGGACCTCAAAGCACGATTTCACGGCACCGAACGACCGCATACCGTGCCCCTCCCCGTCTCCACATTGCAAGCATGCCAGCGCTCTGCCCCTCTCTCTTCTCTCGGATTCACGGCCTCTCCCACCCCTACTCGTTCCACCAAATGTGAAAAAGCAGCCGTCGCGCCTCTCTATTCGCCATCGTCGCGAGGCAGGAGACGCAGCGTAAACACAGGCCCAAGTGGCCGCCGTTTACGTGCGCCATCCGCTGCTCGGTCCTCGTTACCACCGTCCTCGACCCGCTAATTCACAGTGCCGGTTCCAGTATCAACCGAGCGCCCATATGCTAAGACAGGGCAACTCAAGCGAGTGGCCACAACCCTCACCAGCTCCCCTAACCTGCTTATTCCGACTCGCACGACCGTATCCCCACCCTCGCTCCCCTTTCCAGTCCAGCATGAACACCTCACATCTGTGGCTGCCCGTTTCCGCAACCCGTATACTTCAAGTTGACTGCATGCGTGAACGCAAGTAGGCGTGCCGAGTCGCTCTGCTCGTTTTTCTCTCTGGTTGCCTCACTATTGTTTCAACTCAAGTATCCCTTCCCTCACATTCAGTACTACTACATAGATTGCAATGTCATATTTGTTATTAATATCAGGCTTCTCCATTATTCTTCTCAAATTCTTTTGTAAGATTTTCAAGTATTTCAAATCTAGACAGCAATTTGACACTGAATTCCACTGAAAAAGAAAATAAAAGTACATTTATATAAATTAATATATACAAGTTATAGCTTCTGAGATTGTGTTGAACAAAGGAGCAAAAAAAGAGACGAAGATTCGAGCTGCAATGCTGCATCACTTGCCGGGCATCGGCATCTCAAATTGGAAGGTCATGTGATGCTTTTAAACTCCGATCAGTAGTGAAGCACAGGTATGAGTAGCGACCCGCGGGAATCTCTTCCCTCAGTTGTCATTCCTCTCGTTCCTTGACACTGAGAGTACGTATTCCCTATCCCCTACGCTACCTATGATACTTACCAGTCCCTAGTACGCTCTGCGTCTAGGTAATACAGTTGTCATTCCCCTCGTTCCTTGACACTAAGAGTACGTATTCCCTATCCCCTACGCTACCTATGATACTTACCAGTCCCTAGTACGCTCTGCGTCTAGGTAATACAGTTGTCATTCCCCTCGTTCCTTGACACTGAGATACGCTCTGCGTCTAGGTCTGATAACATAGCTATAACAAGAGCGACACAAGCAGCCCCATTGATGATCGTTATTGGGATAAAAAAGCCAACGTTGGCACTCGACACAAACCAACCGACAACCTGGTAGTTCACAAAACCGGTCACTGTGCGATTGCAATCAGAAGGGCGATTTCGATCGTCGAGTACATCAACCACAGGTAGGTGACCTGAGGGCTGACGATAAGGGGGATGGCATGATAACATGTTGGTAGAACAAACCTCATATTCAAGGATGCCTTGAATGATTTGTTCAATAACCGCGGATACTCTGTAGACTGATTGGCGTCCACCGGCACATTGAAGGATTTATATGCGAAGGTCAGGACAAACTCAGCGACGAGATTGGCCATGAAATTCTGTCCCTCGGAAATGACTCCTCCGAGCCCTCCCAAGGCGTCAGAAGGTTTGGAAAGGTGATGGCTCAAGGGTCAGTTGTGCTGCCGAAAAGACATTTGTAGTGGCACCTCACCGGAAATATGGCAGTTTATATCGGTTTTACGGAGCAAATGATGTTGCCAATCTTGGCGGGGTAACCCAGCCAAATAGATTGAATAAGAGTTCAATGCCGACTGGCATAAGCCACCGTCGAATGAGGAGGGAGCCGATCGCTCCTTTGGGGGTAGAGCTATGAGGTCCAAGTGCTTCCCACGACAGGATTAATGTTTTTAGATCGAGGAACATGGTTTTTCCGCGAGAAAAAGCTGAGGGAAGGAGAGTATGACGCGGTCTAGCTTTCATTTCGTCACCATCACGCGCGTTGGGAGCGGAGTGGAGAAACATAATGTCGGCATGTCTGTTGGGAGTAGACGGGGATGCGGGATTGAGCTTGGGACGAGCAAATTTGAGCTGGACGTATAAACCTGCAAGGAAGTGCTGCTCCAACACCAAAGAAAGTTGGACGTAGTTACAAAGTCGGAGTGCCCGCAAAGAGCTTGATGCTATTAACTCCTTTGAAAATAAATGTTCCCGCGTAGTTTTCAAGTCTATGGTCGCAGCTGCGGAGGTCAAATGCCATTAGCAGGGGGAGTCAAAGGAATGGAGGGCCAGTTACCTTCCCATTCACGCAGTCCATAGAGGACGGTGGTAGTAAGGTTGTCCGAGTCGATGACATGCAGCGAATACGTTCCGGTAGAAAAGAAACAACCAATGTTCGTAGGTACGACATCGGCCCCATGTCCTCTGCTGGCAAGGGTGTTCGGCTCCCATGAGGCGCGACGCAAAGCGCAAGATAGCTGAGGAGAGAACCAGTTGACTCGGGCAGCACACGATTTGAAGCCAGGGATCATATATACCAACAGGGGATTGAGTTGCTGCGGCGGGTTTGAGACCTCAGCTGCCTCGATAACTGTGAACGTCGCTGAACCCTCTTTCTTGTGCTTCGACTTCTCGGTTGTCTTACTCTCCGACTCAGCGTCTTTCTTTTCCGCCTGCGCCTTTTTCTCTAGATGCGCTCGCTTCACGCTCAGCTGATAGCCACAATTGTTGGATAAAGGGTAGTTAACGAACCAGTTCTGGCAATTAACACGGCCAGAGAAATCGATCTCAGTCCCGGTGAGATCTGCGAGAAGACTCGCGGTGCTTGATATCAAGTGACGAAATGTGAAGATACAGATGATCAACAAGACCGCAGACCACCATCTATCTCTATCGAGAGGTACATGGCTCGGTGAGTGGGTGCGATTTCGGAGACCATCTCGTGCTCTTACCTGACAGAGAAACTAAACGGGGTGCAAGCATAAGTACGTCTTTATAAAAATATGCAGTCTTAAATGCACTAACGTTCCTCCAGTTCACTGTGATTCGTTTCCTCGTTCCGCAGAGCTGTCTTCGGAATGATGCTTGTCTGCAGCCTCCGCTAATTCTCACAAATGCTGTAGTCGCCTGACCATTCTTTCCCACATAGGAAAATGGGAAGCTGTGACTGTTGGGGCAGTGAGCACTGAATGAATACAGCACTTTGAGGGTATGAACAGTTGGATAACACCTAAGGAGGTGCGTTATCTCTGAGAGCCACTATGTAACCTTTACTGGTCTTGCTCCGCAGTCACGTTGTTTAGGTTCGGTATCAAAGGTAGCGGGTGATGAAGGTGGTAGGCTTGGTTGGACGCGACACGATAGCGCTGTTTGTACGAAATGAAAGGTGAGCCCATCTCGCGAAAGTGCAGTTGAAAACGAAGAACCTCATCGTGCAGCACTCAGACCCCTCCTCCACAATGATACCCATCACTTTGCGATCACTGCCTGTCGCTACCTCCCTAAGCTCTTCGTTTGACCCCGCTCCGCCACGCGACGTCCTGACTACCGTCTTCGCGATGCTGTCGTCGTCGCCCTCGGATCCGGCCACAACATATGTGAGGTCGCATTTAGCATCATTGTCGAGGTTTATGAGAGTAGGTGCGCAGAAACTAGTCGTCTAGTAAGCTTTTTCTCGTTTCGTGGCAGAGACGCGGAATGTCGGGTGTGTATGTACGAGGAACGTAGTGGAGGAAGGAGTGCGGCTGAGGCTAAGTGACCCAAAGGGCCTGGAGACGAAGATGAGGTTGATGAGGTGTGTCGTTGTGCCGAAGCGGAAGGAGGCCGAGCTGTAGTGGGGAGGGGAGAGTGTGGTCAGCGCAAGGATCTACCGCAATGTTTGAGATCGTCGATCTTTTTTGATGGTTCCATGCCCTCGGTCGACTATTTCCGCACATTCTAGTGTTTTGGAATCACACTACCATGATTTCGGTTTCGATAAACCATCCATATGCTTGGTTTTCATGATCATCAACCTGATACATCTCTTTCGGGAAAGGAAAAACGGTGCTGCTGTACTAATAGCTGGTACAGATGTGGTATTATAACAGGTTCCGGAAAGCAGGCGAGCAAGTAACACGGCAGACAGACTAACGGTTGTACAGAGATTACGAAGCCTCCGGAATCCGGATAATTTATGGCTTTGGAGTTTTCCGATGTTCCTACGAGGTAAGTATGAGAACTGTTCTTCGTAAGTACAAGGGGCCGCGCTGGAACGCACTGGGATGTGGGTAAATTCGTGGTCGACGTGGACGAAGGCTCTCTCGACGTTCGGAAGAACTTCAATCTTGTCCTGTAATTGCTGGCTTATATCGTGTGCTTTCCAAAGCGGCGTATTGGCATCCATGACTATGTCAATCTCGACAAAATAATCCTAAAGCATTAAATTCAGATTTAACGGGCACGTTATAAACACTCGGAAACGGTAACGCACTGGCCCACTCTGTCGAGGAAAAAAAGAACATGAATATCTTGAATTCGGTAGGGGAATCGACGTACATGATACGCCCTGACAGTATCGACTTTCTCGATGTCCTCGCTAAATGTCATTGTGTTGAAGATGAGGAGTTGCAGGAAGTCATGCGCGGCGGACTTCCCAGCCAGTAACTCGAATTGCGTGTAGATGGTTCGGCCCCACGCGATAATCACCCCCAGCGCTATCTGTTACGAAAGGCGACGTTGAAGAAGGGGGAGGAAACTTTGTGCAAGGGACCTCACGATTATAGCGCCCATGGGATCCAACCCTACACATCGTCCGTCAGCCTACTACACAAAGTATAATCAGTCGAAGAATATACAACTCACACCAACGAAGCTTGCTGCCACCGCAGGACATCAATATACCTGAAAGACGTAAGCTGCGACTAAAATATGCCCGTATTGGTTACCGAATCCATTTATCCAGAGGTCATTCCTGTGGTCCTCCCACAGGACTTCCACTTGACTCGATTTACTCCGCAGAGAATAGCAGTACACGAATAGAATAAACTTAACCGCTGTATGGCGTTGAATATGTAGAGACGTGGACAACTGCAATTACTTACCTAACGCGGCTGAAACAGCGATGATGGATGGGAGATGAAAAGCTTGTAATGAATCGTCATTTTTCGTGAGGAGTGTACGCATGGACTCCACGATAACGACTAAATTAACAGACCCCATTCTAAATTCATAGTCAGTTATTCTGCTCAATAAACCGTTCGCTTTACGTACAGGAAGCCTTCATAGGTCGTGTCATGATAATGATAGCGAGGAGGAAGAAATAACATTACACACCATAGACAATGTTGCCGATGGTTTCGAGACGGGCACCGCCCACAGGCCAGTCATTGGGATCCAATTTCTCAGCTTTTCTGTGTAACCACCATAGGAGAACATTACTTCCAATGTCGAACACGGAGTCAATCCCCGTGGCAATCAGTGAGAGTGACAATGAAGAAATGGCAGCATACACTTGAAATAAACAGTAAGCCTTGTCATAGATGAGTAAAAAAATGTATCACGTACTCTGCAAAGCGCATAAGGCGACGTTGGCGATAAGGCTAGCATACACCGCAATATTAACCTTTGGGGATATATGATCAGAGGGGACCATAGAAGGATGAGGGTGGAAGATCTACTAACGGGTATGCGCGCTGCTTCTTCTTCCACTATGGCATCTTGTGTATGCTCATCCATGGGTTTTAGCAAGGACGCAATGAGCTGGAGTGATCTTGAGAGGGTGAGTTAAGAACGAGAAGCATCAAATACATCATTCTGCCTGCGTTGGTACTTGGCGACACGTTTGCCTCTTTTTCTCCGACGGAGATTGGCGAGCTGTTCTTCCGACACAATGCCATCGCGAAATTGGAAGGGGTCAACAGGCAGAATAGCTGTTGAGCCAGAGGCCCTTTCGATGTCATCCTTGAAGGACTTATCAGCTACCGTTGTGTTGGGTGGGGCTCATTGATCGGGGGGGGGGGATTAAGTCGACGATTCGGGATGAAATATAATTACCTCTTGGCGCAGTGACATCTTGGACGTTGAGGCTGAAGGCTTCTGGTCATCGGCCATAATGTCCTAGTGCAATGGCAAGCGTATCTGTTGAGTATCTGAGTTGCAAGGAAAGTAATGTGGAGGAAGGGAAAAACCAAAACAACGGATAGACGTCGATGATAGACTCGTATCTGATCAAGTCAATCTCGATGGCGATACCGTTCCTTTGGGTATCCGAACGGTTGGGACTGAAAGGCAGCGTCACTGACGTTAAGCGTTGAAACGTTGAAGTTGGACTCCAATTGAGGTGGCAATGAAAATTATAATGGGGAAAAGGCCTGGGAAGGAGGCCAGCAACGCCTACCATCGATGGACACTTGTCATTTTTATCAACCATGTTGAATGTTCATTCTCCGGCTGAAACTCAGCTGTTGACGCTAATCTGAACCTGCTTTGCCAGCTCAGGGCACATTTATTTGCGCAGACTCACCAACACCATGGACGGCAGCGATAGCAGCCTCGCCGCCCTCACTCCAATATTCTTCCTCCTTGCTTTCCTCATGTACACCCTTCTGCCTTTCGACCGTTGAAAGTCTCTTGACTTGGTGCTTTCCAGGGCAGCGCTTATTTTCTGGTGCCTGATCTCGTCGTGCTTGGGCACTTCAGTTCTGCCGATGAAGAATTTATGGAATTACGCGGTCTTGAGCTCGAGAAACCACCACCGGAACCCCATGACATATCGGAGGAGGGCAACATCGAGGGAGAGCTGGTTAAATATTTCTGCAGTCACCGTTGTTCCCGGAATTTCTTGTGCTCATCCTCGTTCCACCTTAAGGACGTCTCGAAGGTATTTTTCAGGAGAATCAATTGTTCCTCGTTTCTTTCTCCATTCACTGGCGCGACCATGCTCTGGTCCATTTTACAATCGACAGTGGTACTGTATTTTTTGCTGGCTGACACTCCTATCTCCCCAGCCCAGCCCATACAAACTGAATTTCTCTTTGCAATCGCTCATTCCTATCTCTCCTCTCATCCACCATCATACCCTAGTAAAATGGTGGTCGTTTAATCTACATCGCATATCATCATGAAGATTCCTTCTAGCTCATCAGTGATTCTGGCAACGTTGGCGATCTCCTCTTCGTCATCTTCTCTCGCCGCTCCTGCAAGTGATGCTCCTCAAGCTGAAGCTGGCATGCCAACGTCACACAGCAACCGCCATATCACCCAGCTCTATCATAGCGGTTCGGCAGCTGGTGGTCTTCGTGCGGCTGACATGACTTTGGAGGAAAGTCACGATGACACGACTGGCAGTACGACTCTCTTCTCGGTTACTTCGTCTATGAGCCATTGACAGCCCCCTTCTTAGATGCCGTTGAAGCGCGCGGACTTACCGATACACTGTGTAGCGCGCTCGGCGGGCTGCTACCAGGAGCTTTGGGGACCCAAGCCTGCGGTATTGTCAAGACACTTGTACCACCCGCCCTTTTACCTGGTATTCTTCTTGAAACACAGGACGGTGGCCCCAACAACGCTTCTTCAGCCGATGCTCCCGCCTCTTCTGGTACTCGCGCCCTTTCTGGTGATCCTGCTTCTCCTGCTGGCGCCGCTGCTCCTGATCCTGTTGGCACCGTTGCTGGAGCTGCTGGAAACACCCCTGTCGGAGGTGTTGCGGGTACTGTGGCACACACTCCTGGCACTGTCGTTGGAGCAGCCCCCGTCGTAGGCAACGCCGCCAAGGGTCTGGTCAATAACGTCAAGGCGCGTCAAGAGCCGGCGGCTTCTGCTGACGCCCCTGCTCCTTCTGCCAGCACTCCTGCTGCTTCTGCGGTTTCCCCCTCTCCTTCTACTAGCACTTCTGCACCTTTTTCTGCCGCTCCTTTTCCCACTGCTGATGGTCCGGCGCCTTCTGCTAATGCTTCTGCAGGCAAGCCCAATGCCCGTCAAGAACCAACAGCTGACAGTCCTTCCTCGAACAGCACCTCAGCTAAACCCTCTGCCTCTTCTGCCCTGCCAACCCAGTCTATTGCAGCCGCAGATTTTGACGATAACTCGACATCGAGCTCTACCTCGAGCTCTACTTCGCTTGCAGCGCCTTCCCAGTCTGTTGAACCCGGCAGTTCTACAATTGAACCCACCTCATCTTCAGTCGCAGCTTCGTCATTTTTAGCTGTGCCCAGCTCTGCCCCGTCTGCCGCAGCCAGAGATACCGGTGACGCTTCAACTTCCTCCATTGCCTCCCCTTAGATACCCAATGCACCCCCCGAGACCGGATTTTAGACACCGTTGTTTTCCACTAGTTCGCGCCTTTTTGCCTCATCCTCTTTTTTCCTACACATTCCTAATAGTGCATCTATTTCTCTTGACCTAATGTTAAGATACTTTATTTCGTCTATCCATAGCCTTATTTCAATGTCATCCGAAAGCGGTGCCGCGAAACGCACTCCGCTCGTATCAACCATATGCAATATCATGATCAGAGATTCCTCACATTGACCAGCTTGTACCAGTCTAGTCACGGGTTTGTGACTGATGCCCCGACCTAGACCCCTCACGAACCTTACGTCGGCTTTCGAACACCCCATTCACGGACAGCTCGAGCAGAAGGGGGCTTTGCAAAGCTCCAAGTCATAGAGTCCGTTGACAATCAAGAGTTAGATGATATCTAACTCAACCAGATCCAACAACAATCAGCACTCTTGCTTGCATCCTCATCCTCCGACAGATTCGCACCCTGAGGTCAACATGCAAGAAACGGCAAACGCGCTTCGCCCCAACCTCCACCACAGCTCTCTGCGATGTCGCGTCTTATGCTCATCCTTGGTGTTTTCCTCGCTGCCGTCCTCCTCGTCCTCATCTTCTTTTCTCTTACACGGCCTGAGGCGCTCCATAGATATATCGGAGCCAAGATACCACAGACTCCCTTAGCACCGGCTGCCTCGCAAGAGAAAGGGAATGTGGTTCAAGGGAAGCCGCACCACAATGCAGATCCCCATCTCATTTCCTACGAGACTATACCCACTTCTCTGCACGCATTGGAATATCGAAAGGAGTGTGAAAAGTTGAATACGGGATACATGGCGCATGGAAATTATTGGGACGCGAGGACGATGGGGCCAAGCGACGTGGAACACAAAGAAGCTAAGGGTGTTTGCACATCTACGATCACGTATATGATGGATGGAGATGTAGGTCTTTTTGCGGACCTCGCATTGCTTGCACAGGCAGCAGCATTGGCTAGAGATGTGAGTATGCTGGATTTTCTGGTTTGTGACACGGTATGGAAGGGAAATAACAGCGAAACCGGACGTTTTTTGTGGACGACACGAATTGGAATCGTGGAAAGTACGCTGGCCTGATATCGCGTCTATTTTTTGTCCCTTATTATCATTAGGTGGACAGATCACTTTGAGGACGTTCGCTCCCATCAACCTGGACCGGAGCCAGGTTTTAAGCCTCCACCTCCCGAGCGTGCGTTATCATCCCTCTGTCTCCCCTCGATTTTAATAACAATCTTGCGATTTGTAGAATTGGTTGCTTGTTCCCGCACTGCAAGGTATGTATAGATGATTCACGACGGAACACAATCTCAAGAATACTGAATTGCAGGCACTGGGTGAGTGCCACTCGAAAAGGATGCTGCACGCTCTAAAAACCTAATTCCGTGACTCGCTCTTAAATCTACTAGGTAATTAACTTCCAAACGGCTAAATTTCATTTCGGCCATGGCTTCTCAGATTATTACGAAGATGCATACGTCAACTTCTCATAATCTAAACTCCATACCCTTTAATCACCTCTGACATTAGATATGCGCATAATCTCAACCGATTTAAGCCAATATTCAAGTTTGCAGTAGACTCATTTCAAACAACGATTCGCCCAAACACCCTCAATTACCAAAACACTATATTTAGGCGATTGCCGAACAGGCCCTAAAGATACAAACGATTAAAAAATTGTCATGTGATTGTCTTACATCGCTACTAAAGTAGCGGGCATAACACCCCTCCACCAACGTAGTGGGCAATGGGCACAACTTTAATTTTCAACGCAACATGGCTTCTACAAGTGCTACCAATGCATCCTCACCTATAGACCTCAAAGAACTTGATGATTTATTCTCTTGGAATCCCCCTCGCCTTGTGCTCCGCCCGCGCGTGGATAACAGGAAACCAGCCACCACCACCGGCCCACCTGCCTTCTTCGGTCGTCACTTTTCTAGAAAGCTGGCTCTTCAGCAGGTAGTACGCCTTCCATCGCTGGTCGAGGATTTGGCAAAAAGTGTTGACTTAGCACTTGAAAAACATGCCCTTCCCGAATTGTCTGGACTTTTCCCCACAGCCGCAAAAAGAATGGAGGTCGCTCAAAAGCTAGAACCCTATGTGAGGGATGAGAAGGGAGTTTGCCAGATTTACTCTCGCACCACCGGCGATTATTGCCCCATTGTGGCTTCGACCCTCGCATTGAACCCCAAGGCTCCAGGGTGGATACCCCTTATACGTTGGACCGAGGCTGTATCCAGGACAAGACATGCCATAATGGACGCAGAACTTACTTTTTATGCCCCTGCCGATACAGAGTTCGGACAGCGTCGGGAGGAGGTCATCAAGACAATGGAGAGTGGCCGCCGTCGTATTCTTGAGGCGATGCGTAAAACGCAATCACCCTTGATGACCTTTGAATTCAAAAGTCTGAGTGCAGGCCCCGCAGAAGTTATGACCGCGGTTCCTGAACTGGGCAAGTTCAAATGGCCGTACTGTGGGTCACCCGACCATCCCTGCAGCGACCCTAAACACAAGAATATGAGAGATGAAGTCGTGGTTATCTCACCTGGACTTGATGCACTGCACCTGCCATGGAATCTTCCTGTATGCTCATACATTGCCCCCAGCGCTATGCTCAGTGTGTTGTTTATAGGTTTCAGAGTCCTCCTCCGGGGGAACAATTCAAATCCCACCAACTACGCAAGCATCACCATTTTTTTTGCAAGAGGACCCTGGGATTTCTTCCGTTCCAGAGCCAGCTGGTGGCGGGAAACGAAAAAGAACTCAGGCTTTCAAGACGAGTGAAGGGCGTACTACTGCGAAGGATAAGGGTAAGAAACGCCAAAAAACGGATGTCGACAATCCAGCCCACCAAAATCACCATGATGTTAGTGCGCAGTCTCTAGTCCAACAGGTAATGTGTTCCAACATCTGCCAAATAATATTGATATCAATTCGTGCAGGCCTGGGCACAAGCTACGAAGGCAGACACCTCTCTCATGGTTCTTCACTCGGGTAACCATGAGGTCATAGGTGTCCGGCATCGGGAATCTCAAACACTCTTTGTATCAGATGTAATCGAACCTCATATTTGCGTCAATCCCAGTTACGGCAAACTCCACGTTGGCGTTTGTATCGCTTCGATAGAAGATGTGTGCGACCGCAAGGTGCGACAAGGTGCATTTGCTGACAGCGGCGGTGAGGGTTCCGGAGGTGGTAGTGGAGATGGAGATGGAGGCCCTGGTGGTGAAGGTCCTGGAGCAGGAGGATCAGGTGGCCCTGGAGCAAGTGGCTCTGGAGCAGGTGGGCCCGATGGTGGGGGTAAACACATCCGTGGCAAAGGTGGCAAGGGTAACGGTCGTGGTCGTGGTGCGAAAAAACGAACAACGGGTGGCTTGGGAGGAGGGGACAACTCTGTTGAAGATGAATTGGCCATAATGGTGTGTTTGGACAATGTCGATCTTTCAGTTGCAATGACTGACAACAACCAGAAAACGATATATGGGGCCAGCAAGTGTCATATGCTTCACATGTTCCTTCGGTACGATGTGTACGACTCCCCTGTCCCCGCATCATTTATTCGGTCTTTGCGCTTGCCAATGTCACAAAACTGCCTGAGTTCCCCGTTTTCTCCACTCAACCGTGCTCAAAATGAATGCATGACCGTTATTCTCACCTCGGAAATTGGCCACGGCGCGACGGGTGTAGCACTCCGCGGCACTTTGAAGCCAGAAAACATGAAAGGAGCTGGTGTGCTTGATGTCGTTGTGAAGCTTGCATTCGATGACGGACAGCGGGATTCCCTCAAGAAAGAATACAAGCTTTATCTCCTTCTCAGGGCTAAAGGAGTTCAACGGGGAATAACCCCAATTATTGGTTTCTTCGATGACGATGCCGACGGTTCTGCTTGTGCTCTCATCATGCTATATGCAGGAGTCCCGATTTCTGATCTGGAAAGGAACCTGACAGCTGCCGAATGGTAGGATTCTTAACTTTGTTGAAAGTCGTTCCTCCAATACTAACCATCCACTTCCAATTAGTAATGGAGCTATGTCGGTGCAGGACTCCATTCATTGTGCAGGTGTACTCCATGATGACATCCGCCCAGATAATGTTCTTATCGGTGACTCGGGACTCACCATCATTGACTTCGGGCATTCAAGGCAGTGTAGTAAAAAAGCCAAGGACCAAGAACGCGTATACCTACAATCTATTCTTCAAGGCTTGGCGGGGGAGAGTTGGTAAAGAATTATTGTGAGTAGTTGGTAATAGAAAATCAACCAAGCTTCCCAATGATTCCACAGTCTGTCCAGAGGGAATGCGAGGCTTGGCTTCTATACATTCCTGCAAACTATTTTAGCTCCTTCCCTTGGGAGAACGACAACATCGTAGTCTCGGCTTCAGAAAAATATTAGCATCCATTGACTATTCAATCTCGACAAAATAATTCTAAAACATAAACTTCAGATATGAGTTGCTTAACCTATCTCACATAGCATCATCTAGCTCATCAGCGATTCTCGCAATGTTGGCGATCTCCTCTTCGTCATCTTCTCTTGCGGCTTACCGCTCCTGCAAGCGATGCTCCTCAAGCTGAAGCTGGCATGCCAATGTCACACAGCCGTATCTCCCAGCTTTATCATAGCGGTTCAGCAGCTCGTGGTCTTCGTGCGGCTGACATGACTTTGGAGGAAGGTCACGATAACAGGTCTACGACTGACTGTAATTCGTCTCTCTTCTCGGTTACTTCATCTATCAGTCATTTACACCTTTCTTAGATACCGTCGAAGCGCGCGGACTTACCGATATAATTTGTAGCGCGCTCGGTGAGCTACCACCAGGAGCTTTAGGGACCCAAGCCTTTGTCATTGTCAAGACACTTGTACCGCCCTTCTTTACCTGGTATTCTTCTCGAAACACAGGACGGTGGCCCCAACAAAGCTTCTTCAGCCAATGCTTCCGCCTCTTCTGGTACTCCCGCCCTTTCTGGTGATCCCTCTCCTCCTGCCGGCGCCGCTGCTCCCGATTCTGTTGGCACTGTGGCTGGAGCTGCTGGAAACACCCCTGTCGGAGGCGTTATGGGTACTGTGGCACAGCTAACCCCGCCAAGGGTCTGATCAACAACGTCAAGGCGTGTCAAGAGCCGGCAGCTTTTGCTGGCGCCCGCTCCTGATGCATCCGCGGTTTCCCCCTCTTCTTCTGCTACCACTTCTGCACCCTTTTCTGAAGCTCCTTCTAGGAATGATTCTGCAGGCAAGCCCAATGCCCGTCAAGAACCAACAGTTGATAGTCCCTTCTCGACAACACCTGAGCTGAACCCTCTGCCTCTTCAACCCAGTCTACTGCAGCTGCACATTTGCACCTCAGGCCTGACGCTTCTGAGCGGCAGGAGGCCTCAGAGGCCGATTCTTTTGATGGTAGCAATTGGCCTCTGAGGGGTGTGGCCGCTCTGTCACCGGCATAAAAATCCAAATTAA
>KN838598.1:16041-50964 GCA_000827195.1 Laccaria amethystina LaAM-08-1 | reverse complement strand
GGCTGGATATTAGCGGCGGCATGAATCCCTGTTTGGTGATGTAGAATGCTGCGCAAGAAGAGTAGGCGAGGCAAGTGGTTGGTAGGCAATATGTCGCTGAAGGGGGTGGAGGTCGTTTGTCGTCGGAACGGGTTCGTCGCTGGCTGATCAAGCGCTCAGCGCTCAGCGCTCACAGCGGACACCGGCAACCATCAGCCGGGGCTATTTTTGGAACGACAGCGCGAGCAGTGACAGGATCACCCCCCTCAGAGGCCAATTACCACCAGACAAAGAATTGGCCTCTGAGGCGGTCTAGCGCTTGAGAAGTGTCAGGCCCAAGGTGCACATTTGACGGTAACTCGACGTCCACCTTTACCTCGACCTCTTCCTCGCTCCCTGAGCCTTCTGAATTCGTTGAGGCCGCCAACTTTGACGGCAACTCGGCATCGACATCCACCCCGACCTTCGCTTCGCTTGCAGCGCCTTCCCAGTCTGTTGAACCCGCGGATTTGGCAGTTCTACAATTGAACCCACCTCATCTCAGTCGCGGCTTCGTGATTTTTGGCTGTGCTCTGCCCCGTCTGCCGCAGCCAGAAACGCCGGTGACTCTTCGACATCCTCCATTGCCTCTACATCCTCCATTGCACCCGCCTCCGAATCCTCTACGGCCGAGACTCCTCAAGCTTCCCCTCAGATACCCAATGCACCCCCTCCTACCCCCCAGACCAGATTTTAGACACCGTTGTTTTCCGCTAGTTCACGCCGTTTTGCCTCACCCCCCTTTTCCCCACACATTCCTAACAGTGCATCTATTTCTCTTGACTTAATGTTAAGATACTTTTTTTCATCTACCCATAGCCTTATTTCAATGTGATCCGAAAGCGGTGCCGCGAAACGCACTCCGCTTGTATCAACCACACTTATGCAATATCATGATCAGAGATTCCTCACATTGAACAGCTTGTGTCTCTAATACCAGTCCGCTCACGGGTTTGTGACTGATGCCCCGACCTAGACCCCTCACGAACCTTACATCGGCTTTACCTGACGATCAGCAAGCGCTAACACCTCGAACACCCCATTCACGGACAGCTCGAGCAGAAGGGGGTTTTGCGAAGCTCCAAGTCATAGAGTCCATCGACGATCAAGAGTTAGACGATATCCAACTCAACCAGATCCAACAACAATCAGCGCCCTTGCTTGCGTCCTCATCCTCCGACAGATTCACATCCCGAGGTCAATATGCAAGAAACGGCAACCGCGCTTTGCCCCAACCTCCACCACGTTTCTCTGCGATGTCGCGTCTTATGCTCATCCTTGGTGTTTTCCTCGCTGCCGTCCTCCTCGTCCTCATCTTCTTTTCTCTTACACGGCCTGAGGCGCTCCATAGATATATCGGAGCCAAGATGCCACAGACTCCCTTAGCACCGGCTGCCTCGCAAGAGAAAGGGAATGTGGTTCAAGGGAAGCCGCACCACAATGCAGATCCCCATCTCATTTCCTACCAGAACTATACCCACTTCCCTCTGCACGCATTGGAATATCGAAAGGAGTGTGAAAAGTTGAATACGGGATACATGGCGCATGGCAATTATTGGGACGCGAGGACGATGGGGCCAAGCGACGTGGAACACAAAGAAGCTAAGGGTGTTTGTACATCTACGATCACGTATATGTTGGATGGAGATGTAGGTCTTTTTGCGGACCTCGCATTGCTTGCACAGGCAGCAGCATTGGCTAGAGATGTGAGTATACTGGTTTCTCTGGTTTGTGACACGGTATGGACCGGAAATAACAGCGAAACCGGACATTCTTTGTGGACGACACGAATTGGAATCGTGGAAAGTACGCTGGCCTGATATTGCGTCTATTTTTTTTTTGTTCCTTACGATCATTAGGTGGACAGATCACTTTGAGGACGTTCGCTCCCATCAACCTGGACCGGAGCCAGGTTGTAAGCCTCCACCTCCTGAGGGTACGTTATCATCCCTGTCTCCCTTGATTTTAATAGTAATCTCGCGATTTGTAGAATTGGTTGCTTGTCCCCGGATTACAAGGTATGTATAGATGATTCACGAAAGAACACAATTTCAAGAGTACTGAATTGCAGGCACTGGGTGAGTAGCAACCACTGGAAAAGGATACTGCACACTCTAAGAATCTAATTCCGTGACCTGCTTTTGGATCTACTAGGTGATTAACTTCCGAACGGCTAAATTTCATTTTAGCCATGCCTTCTCAGACTATTACGAGGATGCGTACGCCAACTTCTCATAATCTAAACTCCATACCCTTAATTACCTCTTACATAGATATGCGCATAGTCTCAACCGACTCAAGCCAATATTCAAATTTGCAGTAGAATCATTTCAAGCAACGATTCGCCCAAACACCCACAATAATGAACTAATCCACCTAGCTCACAGCGAACTTTCTACATTTATGGGGTCTCAGCATCATGCAACCTCTTATGTGGCTATTCACATTCGACGGGGAGACCGCAAACCAGCTTCTTACGAATATCACGGTTATATACCAACACAGGAATTCGCACAAGCCGCTGACGATAACTGGCGACGACTACATCCTGATTCTGATGGCTTGCCCTCTAAGCCAATAGTCTACGTTGCCTCCGACTCGCCCTCTGCTTTGAGCGAATTCTTAGAAGACTTCGATGGACAAACATTCTCCCTTCTCGTGTCCGACATACCTTCATTAAGGGACGTCGCAAGCCCAGGGGAATATTACCAAGAACATTTCAGTAAACTCTCGGAGGATGAAAGGGTCATGGCTACCAGAGGAATGATCGTCGACTTCGCCATGCTTAGCGGAATGTGGGCTGGAAAAGATGATATCCTTCCAGTCGCTTCATTGTGTTCTATTAGGTGCGTCTCATTTCACCTTGATGATTTCATACTCTCAAGGTGAGGTTGTAGCTCCAATGTCTGTAGGCTTACAGCCGTCGGGTTGGGGTGGGAGCGAGCCTTTGGTGTCGTCGACCAAATGGGCTACGTTGATGAAAAAAATCGGAGATGGGTTGATATAGACCAGAAAGGTCGAATTATACCCATCTGGGAACCCTTTGAACTGTTCTGACATTATGGAATGTTGTGAACGCGGCCGAGCAGCCACATACCATTTGTGTAAGTTGTGTCGAGATTGGGACGAGCCGCGATCCCCATGAAAATCATGATGAATCAGTACATCGGAGGCCATAGTAAGTACACCAGTATAGTAACCAAACACAGGATCGTTGACATCTATATGTACGCTGTACTTGCAGTACCAAGTCTAGAAAGGATGTAATCCAGAGCGAGAGACGAGTGTAAGTATACTAATATTTGTAGCCGTGCCTCACTTTCAATAAATTGAATAATTTGACGATAAAGTTTAATGATAATACGCACTTGCAGACTATGTATGCTTCACCCGACCACTCAACGTTTACTGAACTCTCAAGCTTTTAACAGCATGAAATCATATCGACTTCCTAAGGATGAGCCTGGAATTCCGGTCCATACGTCGGAAATCCAAATCCATACAAATGTCTGCTCAGTTCCCGCCAACGCAAGTTGGAGGACATGTTTCTAATCGATCGATTAGCATTATGCAAGTCTCAGAAGTTGACTCAACTGAGACTCGTCCACCTACGAGTAACATGGAAGTCCGTAAACTCAAGTTTCCTTGCACGCCCGTGCCGTTTGATCCCGCTGGTCCTTATGTCAGTCCTTCAATTCACTTTTTTTCCCGCATGCAAATGACATGTTCCAAGGCCATAGATGAATCTGTTCTCACCTCTGAACAATATATCATCTGGGCCAAAAGCTGCGAAGCTTTCTCAGTTGCTCATAAACTGGCTGGCTGGGATCGACTGTATTATGATTTGCGTGAAGTACGCAAATTTTGCTAATTAGTATCGATTGAATGTCAAATACTCATTGTTTTTAGGCACAGGCGTTGGTCGGACGTGGTCGCGATGAACAGTTTGATCATCATGTTGATCTCGTTGACACCTATGTTGAAAGGCTACTTAGAGGTAACGGTGTGCTGTTGTTCTTGTTTATGCCTCACCACAAATTCTAATCGCTATTAGACGTTGCGTGGAATCAGCTTGATGACCCGGAGAACCAGACTTGGTTACGAAAATGGACCCCGCTTCGTGCCATGCCTGACGAAGTCAAAATCACTCCAGAAATCAACATCCTCTTAAACACTGTCTTCAAAGAGTGGAATGAACTAAAAGCACGTTTACCTCCGGACGAAACCGTTCGGCGATATGACAGACTTCTCAGCATTGAGACCAATGAACTTGAAGGACTATTTAGCCTTCATGGTAAAGTGAGTTTGAGTGCTTCTCAGCCTTTGACAAGTTAGACATAGATACCATAGAGCATCTCTCGGCTTGTCCGTATCGGTTTCTTCCCCCCTGCAGTTGTGGTTTTGAAGGAGGGCTCCCTCTACTTTGAGACTCTGGATGAAGCACCATCCAAAGTAGCGCAAGTATGTGAAGATATGCTAAAGGTGGGCTATTGATTTGTTGTGTTTGCACATCCTTAACCCTCTACATAAAAGGCCATCAGAGTCGTGGTTTTACAATCTGAAGGAAAGATTCCCATTGATGCCGCAAGCATCAAACAACTTCATTTTGAATGCACTTTCCATTCTCGATTCATAATAGCTGACCCAGGGCCGCCAGTTATCTATGGAATCACCTTCCCAGGCACGTTTCGACAGGCGGTTTGCTCCACAGCATATCCAGCGGGTGGTAAGATTGGTGTTGTTCAATACTGTAACTTCCGTGAAGTCCCGGACGAGATGGACAAAATGTTATCACTTTTCAACGTACGTATGTTTGCGATCTGGAGAGGCTTGTGCGTTAACCGTTGATATAGCAATATCTATCAAATGTACCTGGATCACCCATCAACGCTTTGAAAATTGCGGCATGGTGTCACACTTGGTTTAGCGCAATCCACCCATTTGGCGTAAGCCAGTCACTGAACCCCCATCCTATAACTCACACACTGCATTTCAGGATGGCAATGGTCGAGTCGGTCGACTGTTGTCTTCGATTCCACTTTTGCGGTGTGGACTTCCCCCGGTCAATATAATTGCCTCAAAGACATCAAAAAAAGAATATGTGGATGCTCTTGTGAAGGTATGGTTTCCTCCCGAGCCCAAAGTCGTTATTACCCAATCACAAAATCTTTAGGCGCAGTTCAACGATGAATTTCTACCGCTTATTACCGTGATATTGAATGGGATGCTTGAATCCCTGTCATATCTCCGCCGAAACTGCCTTGAGGAAGAACCAGGTGATGAAGGGTACAAGCATGGGGGTGAGTATGGGAAAACGAAGATGCGCATTAGGCTAAGACTCAGAGTGCCAAGGAGGGTTAATGCTTAGATTTTCGGGCCTTGCATATGCACTCGTCTTTTCTGTTCTATCACTGTTGTTGTTTTTCATCACCGCTGTCGTTGATACGGAATGTATTCCATTTCAGTGTAATTTACTTGGGTCAGAAAGAAGTTGCTTCCCGCATGTTGAAAATTTTTTGATACTCAAAAGGATCGGTGAATAAAGTAAGCCTACATGAACTTAGCTACATTGACACAAAAAATTGGAAATGGGTTGCCATAGAACAGAAAGGTCGAATTGCACCTCTGGAGACCCTTTCAATTATTCTACCAAGTAGCAACAGAGATAACACTAATCCATTACATCTTTCGGGATGCTTGTGAAATTCTTGAGCCAAAAGCCGCGATGATGGTAAAGTGTCTTAATCTTTCAGTAGGCGAATCTGAAATCCATTCGCTTGTTTCCTTCGTCCTTCGTAGTCTTCATGTACTCTCGTTGCTCCTTTATCGCGTCGACGTCAATATCATATATACTTTCAGCATGCTCCACTCACCTTGTTGGTCCAAGTTTTCCAGACCTTGTCCCTCCGAGCGTTAAGGTAACGATAAAAAAAATATGTGCCAATATATAACACAATGTTCATGCTTGTAATGCAGATCAAATCTCGATTCCCTCGTTTATCTGCATGTGTTTTAGCTGCAGAAGGATTCCTAGGCAAACTCGACGCACAGAGAGGCTTGTCATCTTGGCGGTAGATATTTTGCTGCATGACAGGCCTACATTGTCAGTACTGATAGAGAATTACGTAGAGAATTGACTTACGGCGATAACACTCCCAGCTTGAACAGCCATGTTATACACGCTCGCGGAGATCGTCCTGAAGCGTGAACATGAATCACGGCGGTAGAAGCCAGTGACGTTCTTACCTAGTTCGCACACTGTACGAGTTCCTAGAGGTCCACGCGACCTGTATTGGGTGAACAGAAGGATATCCAGCAATAAGTGAAACAACCGCATAATAAACCCATTGTGGTGTATGCTGGTTGAAGGTGTGGAGAGCGATTAGGAGTGGAAGCGCCCATAGCTGAAGAATAATCGTTGCTCCGGCCCGGCTGTCGATAATTTCACTGAAGTACGCGGAAGCCAGAAGCAATGAAGCGCCAAGAACTGAAGACGGTATGGTAAGAAGGTTGGTTTCTGTTGTGTTGAATCCAAGGTTGCGAAGTGATAGAGTAAGGTACGTTTGGGGAGGAATGACGGGAACTGACAAAAGTGGTATATGAGGACGGAGAAAAATGTTGCTTCTGTTGCTACGTACTGAAGTGTACCAGTCCCAGAACGTACAGGGGCCAGAGTTGCCAATCAATAAGCGCGCCCCATATCATCTTGATATCGAGACCTTCTCTGTTGTGCATATTGGACTTGGACGGGTCGTCCCGCAGAACCCTGCACATGTCCGTCAAGAATACAAAACTAAATTTTGAAGTTTCCCACCTGTTCACCATAATGATTTCCTCACTGAAAATGAGCAGTTAGAGTTGGTAGCTTCAAATGCTCGGTCGCATCGCTCACCGTTCGGAGAACCATCCCTTTGGACGATACCAGGCTTTGGTCTGCGTAGGACCAGGTGGCATCATAAAGAAAGAGGTAAACCCAACCACTAGGGTGAGAATACCTTCCAGGAGAAATAGGTATCGCCACCCTGCCTTTCCACCTACGCCACGCAGACGGAGAATACCGGTAGCGAGGAAAGCACTGCTAATATCAGCTACGTAGTTTGAAATCCAGAAAAAGGCGAATCGAACTGGCACTGGGGCATACCTGGTCATGGCTAGATTAGATAACTCACAATAAAACTCACGCACATTCCGTCTTGGTGTAGAAATAGGAAAGATAAAGGACAACGTCGGGAATAAAGCCACCCTGCAAAAAACCCAGAAGAAATCTGTGAATTCCAACGTCAGAAATATTGTTCGTTCAAAACATTTGAGGAAACAACCTAGTCGCCAAGAAGCTTTTTCTTCCAGATAGCCAAAACTGTGATAGGGAGACGATGCGCCATAGCATCATCTGGAGAGGCTATGCAGAGGTTCGTTTTATCAACGTGCGACTTGCTTACCTGACTAGGAATCCAGATATCTGGACCAACTCGTTTAGAAATCAATTGAGAAGGTATCTCTGCCAAATATTAGAAGGCGCAGTTAATACATCAGATACGATACGTACCAGCAGATAAAAACGAAAGCCGGAAAAGGGTGTTCCCGAGGTTAAAGTCGTCCGTCGTAAGCCCCAGATCTTGCAGAAAGTTATCCGAATTGGCTTGTGAAATATTGCTGCGATCCAATTCAAGCGAAAAAAACATAATGCAAGCCCAAACCATAATTTTCAAGTCGACCTTGCGGATAATTTTCTATATGGGTCAATTTGGCGATGAAGACGTCAAATGGAGGATGAGAAGAGCAGTGAGTGCTGACCTTTTCTTCCCTCCATGTCCAGCGGGCTGCTGGATCGAATCGGTGAGTATTCTCGAATTGGGGTGGGGGGCGATAAGCTTCTAGCGTAATCGGATCATCAAAGACCGAAGGTTGAGTGGCAATAGCGTCCAAGTCTGTTGCTGGTCTCCCCCATCGTCGAAAGAGTGAACTGAAGCCATTGCCCCATTCTTGAGCCTCACGAGGTTCGCCAAGCGGAGGATTTTGCTCTTTTTTGATCATCAAAGCCTCTCCTGTCTTGCCAGAAATAGTGGAATCTTCATCATACAACGGAGGCCTTTGGAGTGCGCCATCACGAAGGAGACAAGTAGCCATGGTGGGAGGGCTAGAGGGGCTTTGGGAGCAGGACGTTTTCTACGTACTTTAAGCCTGGAGTAGACGGCCAAGGCTTCCATTTTCGATCAGCCCTCTGTGGCGGTTGGGGATATCTGTGGGTAAGTAGCTTGTGTTCCGTTTGAACGTCGCAGTCTAGAAAGTCCTCGATTAAGTACGAACATTACCTGATTTAGTTCCATCTCAATGCCGAGTAGTTCTGTTCGGCTTCGCAGGGGCATTGAAATCTTCTTAGCTTGATTACTCCACGAAAAGATAGTACATTACACGGCACTGATCTCTATTGGTTCGCCTCGAGCGGCCTACCGGCGAGGCATACCACGTCCTCTACCCCTGATTGCTCGCTGAGCAGTGCCTGGGGGTGCTTTTGGTCCGGAATTTTGCTAGTGAGGTGGATAAGAGAATGTCTATCGGACGTAAGAAAGAAACGTACAGCTTCACTTTGAGGGTTTCGAACAGTTTCGTCAACGCTGAGGATCAAGCAAGCCGCCTCAGCAGCACTGCTGATGGCGTTGACCTTCACCAGGCTGGGTTCCCAGACAAACGCATCCATGTTGTCTCGTACGCCAGAGGGTCCGTCCACGTCTACACCAAACCATTTGCCATCGTTGGCATGTTTCATCCTCAGTTTGTTGAGGATATCAGTAGAATCGAGACCAGCGTTGTCGCATATTTGGCGAGGAATGATCTCAAGAGCCTTGGCGAATGCAGCAATGATAAGCTGAAGTTTGCCTGGAATAGATAGAGCGTGTTTACGAATGTAGGCAGAGAGTTCCATCTGTAGGACTTAATCAGAACATCTACCTCTACGAGGAAGCGAGATGACTTCACTTCAATAGCACCGCCTCCTGCGACAACCTCCCCGTTCCTGATAGCACGTTTAACGACCATCAGTGCATCATGCAAACTTCTCTCAACCTCCTCGATAAATTGCTCTGCACCTCCACGAAGGATCAAAGTACAAGTTTTTGCCTTAGGGCAGTCTTGGAAGATGTTGTATCTCTCGCCACCAATCTGCCTCTCCTCGAAGTCGCCGCAGACGCCCAAATGCTCGCGGCCAATATCGGAGCATGTCGACTGGATCGCACCACCAGCGGCCTGCACGACTCGCCTAAGGTCGCCCGCAGCAACACGGCCAGCACAGAAGATATCACGGTCAGCGAACCATTGTGTTGCCAAATCACCAATAGGAAGCTTGCTTAGAACGACCTTGGCGCCAGTCTTTTCAATTGCCTCGAGCTTACGATAGATAATTTCCCATTCGGCGTCGACAATGGCCTGGTAATCGGAAACTTGTTCAACCCGCACCTCAGCGTTGTCTTTTTCGGCCTTCAATTCTAGCTCGACGTTTAAGCAGAGAATGAGTGGGTTGACGAAATGTTTGGGCTGTTGTTCGGCGCCTGCGTATGTAAATGTCTTTTTGAAAGCGACTCCTTTGATGAGGAGTGAATCTTGCATTCCTCCACCTGCGATCTTCTTTACTCCAATGAGCGACTCATCCAGATCGTCTTGATCCAGGCATTGAACGGCATCGACAACCATTTTTGAGAAAAAGGGCTTTTCCGAATGGATCAGTTTGGAAGACATCGATGTTGACGCGCACTTTAGAAGCAAAGAACGAAATTTTCTGAAAGACATTATTTGCATGTCCGAAGATGAATTGCGATCTCACGTACTCGGGATCTGACTTATCAACTGTTACTTGAAGCTCTTTTATACGGTCAATGGCCTAAATATGACTGTAAAAGGAGTTTTTGAGCAATCGGGAGTATGGCACATACTAGTTGAGAAGCTTGTCGAAAACCTTTCATGATGATATGAGGGCTAACACCCTCCTCGATGAACGACCGGACTTCCTTCAACAACTGAGCTGCCAGAAGCACAACACTAGTCGTCCCATCTCCGACTTCTGCATCCTGTGCCCGAGCTATGTCCACGAGAGTGCGCGCGGCGGGGTGGACGATATCGAGAAGTTTCAGAATTGTAGCGCCATCGTTCGTTATTTGGGCTTCTCCACGATCTGATACAATCAGTTTGTCCATTCCCCTAGGCCCCAGAGTACTCGAAAGGGTCTCCGCGATGGCAAGGCATGCCGATATGTTGGAAAGCAGCTGGGGGTTGCCTTGTGAAGTGTCTGTTCCTTCGCGAAGAAGGACGACGGTGGGTTGCTAGGTGGAAGCGTGTCAGCCTCAATGTCTAACAATATAAGACGCACAATACCATAGGTAAACCGCGCTGCATTTTGAGAGTTGGATTGAGCGTGGATTTGACGATTTGCTTGAAGACTATGCACCCTGTTTGGTTCTGTTTGAAGGAATCGCGTTTTGGGACGCGTTTCAAACGCGTTTAACTCTCCCAACCGCTCACGCGTTTTCAAATATGCAAATCCCTTCAAGCCCTCCGCCGGAACCTTTCTTTGCAAGCTCCGAAGATGAGGGTGATGACATCAATATGGCAGGAGTCGAGTCAGAAGTGCCTCATTCATCGTTGCCCACCACGCCGCGCACTTCTTCTTCAAGGTCTTCTCCTCCCCACAGACTTTTCCTCGAGGATAGCGACGACGACGTGAACGATATCTACACAAGCGAGTCTCCTTCCGTAAGGCGACCCATTGTCGTTGATGACGTCCTGGAAATTGACATCGACAGCGCGGCTACCCATGCCAAAGCTGGACAGTCTAAGCCCACTGAAGCATTCAAGAAATCATCATCTCCTCCTCACTTTAAGCAGGGTTTTAATTCTGGTCCACCCTTGAAAAAGCGCCGTCTTTCTCCGCAAGACACACATAACCCCACTAGTTCATTTCCACCAACTTACCTGGGTGAAGTTTTGATTACCAATGCATGGAGCAACGTATCCGGGAAAGGATATGTAAAGCCAAATGAGTCTATACAGATTCAACGAGATGAAGTGACTGCTCCCAAGCCGGGTCCCAGTAAACCGACTAAATCTGTGAATAAAAAATCGGGGGATGGCAAGAAACAACTTTCTTTGGCGACGATGCTGAAGCCCCAACCAACGAATATCTTTAAGAAGAAGAAAGTTGATACGATCGTTCGTCTTGTCAACAGTCGTGGATTTGGTTTGCATATCTGCTCCCCTCCCGACTTGGGCTGATCAACGGTTTCTATCAAGAGTTCGGACGTTTGCCAACGGAATGTTCCTGGTGGATATCAAAGCTTCTTGAGCTCGGTTTGTTCAAAACGACCTTTGTGCAGGTATATCACTCACCATATCCGTTTCAGGCGTTGTTCAGATTCGAGGAACGATGAGTGACTGCCCAGAGAAACTCACGACCGGTGTGAGCTTGATTGTAACGCTGCATTTCTACATTGTTGCCTCTGCTTTCATACCGCTCAGCACATCAAACTCCGATGAACTTCCGAAACTAACCTTCAACGAGGGTGCTGAGACCGGCGAAGAAACGTGTGTTCAAAATCCTAGTTATTTTTTTTGCGGATACAAACTGATAGTTGTCTTTAGTTCCTTCAGAGAGCGTAAAATTGCAGTCGTCAAGCTGTTCGAAGTAATTGGTCTCAAGCCCCAAGCCGGTGCGAATTTCAAGGGTAAAATCTCGGATGGCAAGATCCATGAGGAGGCTCCGAAGCGAATGGCACAACATCCAACGAAGAAAGTGAAAGAAATCGTTGGAGACGGTGAAGAAATTGAAGTCGAGGACGCCGAAGAACTTTCTAAGAACGACATCGACGCCATATATAAAAGGTAAACAAGCGATTTTGGGACAGTTGTCCATTGACGACTCATTAATGAATGGTTAGAGCACAGCATAATGACCGCACGATGAGTGAGATGGAACCGGCGGACACCTTCAACCTAACATTGCGTGGTTATCAGAAGCAGGCTTTATTGTGAGCTAACAAGGTCGCCTCGCAAAACAGTGCCTAACATAATTTCAGATGGATGCACTCCTTAGAGTCCGGCAAAATGGACGCCCGAGACGCGTGGTCGATGCATCCCTTATGGAGCGAGTACGTCGTTGTGCTGTGGCCTTGGCTAATCTCTGACGTTTTGCAGATACTCATTCCCACACGAGCCATGCATGAATGGCGATATTATTGACCTGACAGCGGATGAGAAACTGTTTTACTTCAACCCATATTCTGGAGAACTAAGCTTGGATTTCCCGAAAGCCGAAAGAAACTGTCGAGGGGGGATTCTTGCGTAAGTTGATTCAACGCCTGGTGATGATCTGATTCGACTTACCAAACGATCTAGAGACGGTAACGTTGACTTCTTCTTCTCGAGCAAACGCTGACAATCCTTTTGGTTGTTGAATCGATAGAAAGTATACATCCTCGCTCTGCTATTGTTCTTGTATATTGACCCAGTCTGATTGCAGTGGGAATGGGCAAGACCATCATGCTTTCTGCGCTCATCCAAACTAGCTTCGCGTCTGATACGGACAAAGAAGAGGAGCAAAACCCGAAAGGCAAGGCAAAGCAAATGAAGCTGAACAATGCTTTCCGAGTCGTACCAAAAGGGAAACAACAACCGCATAAGCCACCAGCCGCAACCCTTATCATCGCTCCAACATCCCTTCTTTCCCAGTGGTCCGAGGAGCTACAGCGATCAAGCAAACCCGGAACTCTCGATATCCTCGTATGGCATGGTCAAAATCGTCTAGACATAGAGGCAATGATTGAGAGCAATGGCGAGGACGACAAGACCATCAAAGTCGTTATCACCTCATACGGCGTGTTGGCGTCTGAGCATGCTAAGTCTGCGAAGTCACCTATTTTTGAAAGTTAGTCACCAGCCGCTTCTTGGAGTCATCGGGGTTGATGTTTTTTTAGTCAACTGGCTCAGGATTGTACTTGATGAGGCCCATGCATGCAAGTCGCGGACTAGCAAAACAGCAAAGGCAGTCTATGCACTCTCTGGGCGAAGACGCTGGGCTGTTACAGGCAGGCATCTTGTCATGCAATTGTTTTTCGTCCGCTCAGACAAATGTGCTTACAGGCACTCCAATCGTCAACAGACTCGAAGACCTATACTCACTGCTGTGAGTAATAAGCAACACAGCCTACGACATCTCTAATAAGATGAACGCTAGGAAATTCCTTGGTTTCAAACCCTGGTCGGAATTTTCTTACTTTCGCTCGTAAGGCTATTGATTTTTGGAGGTCACTTCTTTTTGTTGATTGACCACACTGTACAGGTTTATCACGCTTCCTTTCTTGGCTCGCGATCCAAAGGCCATTGAAATTGTGCAAGTCATTCTTGAGAGCATCCTTCTTAGGCGGGAAAAGAATATGACTGATAGCGAGGGTAAAAAGATAGTCGAGCTTCCTCCGAAAGAGGTGCGTAGCATGTTTACCTCAATCGCACCCATGCCGAACACCTTTTCAGATCACACTGGAAACCCTTGAGTTTACTGCTCTAGAAAGGAAGATATATGACTCAATCTATCACACTGCAAAACGAAACTTCGAGCAGCTAGAAGCTAAAGGACTCGTTAGCAAGAACTATACCCACATTTTAGCGATGCTCATGAGGTAAGAAGCGGTACAATCCATTCACCCGATGACCTGTTCAATCTTTTTGCAGACTCCGTCGTGCTGTGCTCCATCCTAAGCTCGTTCTCACTGAGAAAGATGAGCGTGCCTTATCACCTGGAGGGGATGACAACGTGGACGTCAACGACCTCATCAAACGGTTTGTAGGGGACGATCCAAGTTCTGGTGAAAAGAGCAACACCTTCGCTGAAACCTTCATGGCTAATCTCACTGGGGACGACATTGCGGAATGCCCTATTTGTTTCAGTGAACCAGAGGCTCCGGTGTTTATCCCTGGGTGTATGCATCAATTGTATGTCTCTTTGTCAAGCTCAACTCCTTGCTCGTTAATGGATGTTGTTTGTTGAGCTGCAAAGATTGTATCGTATCACATATAGGAATCTGCGAAGAGAGAGGACAAGAGCCGCAATGCCCCACATGCTCTCAAGGACCTCTTAAGGTTGGTTGGTTTCGAAACGCCTTCGCTTTAAATCTCCTGACTGCAGTGCAGAGCACCAATCTTGTCGAAATCATACGAAAAAAGAAGGATTCCGACGCCATTCCGAACTCTCAAACTTTGGAACCAGGACTGACATTCCGAAGAAATGACTTTCAGTCTTCGACGAAGCTTGACGCCCTAGTCAAAAGTCTTTGTGCGAATTTCACTTCCTTCTCCGCCATTGCGTAACTTATCGTAAAAAATCTCAGGCAAGCTTCGCGATCAAGATCCATGCTTCCGGGCAGTAGTGTTCTCGCAATTTACCAGTTTTTTGGACCTTATCCAAGTCGCCTTGGAAAGGGAAAGATTTGATCAGTACCGGTTTGATGGGACAATGGATGTCAAAAAGAAGAGCGCAGCAATCAACGAATTCAAATCTTTTTCGAGAAAAGGCAAAGTGCTGGTTGTCAGCTTGAAAGCTGGGGGGGTTGGTTTAAACGTACGTTTATAACTGCTCCACATTGCGACTAGACAATGAGTGCTTGGTATTCCAGCTCACATCCGCTAACCATGTTTTCATGGTAAGACGCAGCCATTCGCGGCCTGAGTAATCACTAAATTTAAACATCAGATGGACTGCTGGTGGAACGCGGCAACGGAGAACCAAGGTGTGTTCTTCTCCGCCGATTTGCTGTTCTCTCAAACTTACACGCCTTCGCGCAACAGCCATTGATCGTGTCCACAGGATTGGCCAAGATAAAACCGTTTACGTTACCCACTTCATCGTGAGTACCTATCCTTTCCATGACATTGGGAAGTGACTTGATTCTTGTGATCGGTAGGTCGCGAATACCATTGAAAGTCGCATTCTTCAGA
This sequence comes from Laccaria amethystina LaAM-08-1, assembly GCA_000827195.1. Classification (NCBI taxonomy): domain Eukaryota; kingdom Fungi; phylum Basidiomycota; class Agaricomycetes; order Agaricales; family Hydnangiaceae; genus Laccaria; species Laccaria amethystina. The sequence continues at coordinate 35,970 of KN838598.1, read as the reverse complement.
TTCAGAAGCGTAAGACGGCCATTGTGAACGAGGCTTTCCGCGGAGGTAGCAAGTCAGATCCCGAAAGCATCCAGAATCTGAAAATCATGTTTGGGGATGACTGATGGTACTAAGACCAATGTATATCTAGGGGTACTAGTAGCTATAGTCTCCGGGTACTTTGTGATGTGGATGTTGAAGACACATGAAAACAATTCAAGTCGCATGTTGACCGCGTAGTCGAGATTGACAATCATGGAGGCTGATATTTTTCTGGAGCGGAGATTGCAATGTTGTCGTTCTCCCAAGATAACGGACTCAAAGAGTTTGCAGAAATGTATACAAGGCACCAAGCTGTGCTTTGCATTCCCTCTTGACTGACCATGGAATCATTGTGAGTATTTTCTGCTACTGACTACTTACAACAAAAATACATGTCACTGACTCTCACCTGCCAAGCCTTGGAGGATAGATTGTAGGTATGCATACTCTTTACCTTTGGCCTTTTTACTACTGCACTGTGTTGAATTCCCAAAGTCAATGACGGTGACTCCCGAGTCACCAATAAGAACATTGTTTGGACGAATGTCATCATGCAGTACACCTGCAGAATGGATCGACTCTAGCGTTGACAGAGCAACTTGACTAATTGGAAGTGGATGGTCAGTATTGGAGGAACGAGTTTTGACAAAATTATGAATCCTACCATTCAGTGGCTGTCAGGTTCCTCCCCAGATCAGAGATCGGGACTCCTGCATAAAGCATGACAAGAGCACATGCAGAACCGTCGGCATTGTCATCAAAGAAACCAATAATTGGAGTTATTCCCTGTTGAACTTCTTTGGCCCTGAGATGGAGATAAAGTTTGTATTCTTCCTTCAGGGAATCCCGCTGTCCATTGTCGAATGCAAGCTTTACAACAACATCCAGTGCACCAGCTCCTTCCATGTTTTCTGGCTTCAAAGTGCCACGGAGTGCTACACCCGTTGCGCCTTGGCCAATTTCCGAGGTGACAATAACCATCATGCATTCATCCAGTCCATGAGTGTGGTTGTCTGGAGAAAACAGGGAACTCGGGCAGTTTTGTGGCATCGGCAAGGGCAAAGACCGAATAAATGAGGCAGGAACAGGGGAGTCATACACATCGTACTTGAGGAACATGTGAAGAGTATGACACTTGCTGGCTGAATAGATCATTTCCTGGTTGCTGTCAGTCATTGTAACTAAAAGATTGAAACAAACACACTTTTATGGCCAATTCATCTTCAATAGGGTTGCCCCCTCCTCCCAAGCCACCCGTTGTTCGTTTTTTCGCACCACGACCACGACCACCCTTACCCTTGCCACCTTTGCCACGGACAAGATTACCCCCACCTGTACTGGGCCCACCTGCACCGGGGCCTCCACCTCCACTACCACCTCCCGGACCCTCACCGCCGCTGTCGGCATGTGGACTTTGTTGCTGCTTGCGGTCGAACATGTCGATTATCGAAGCAATACCAATACCAACATGCAGTTTACCGTATCCAGGATTTGTGCATTTATGGGGTTCAATAGGATCGGAGACGAAGAGAGTTTGAGATTCCCGATGCCGGACACCTATGAGCTCGTGGTTACCCGAATGAAGAACCATGAGCGAAGTGTCTACTTTTGTGGCTTTAACCCAAGCCTGCATGAATTGATATCAATATTCTTAGGTAGATGTTGGAACACATTACCTGTTGGACCAAATCATGCGCACTAACATCATGGTGACCTGAATGGGCTCGACTGTCGACGTCCGCTTTTTGGCGTCTTTTCCCTTTCTGTTTCTCGCTCATTTCGGAGCCCTGAGTTCTTTTTCGTTTCTTGCTACCAGCTGGCTCTGGAACGGAAGAGGTCCCAGGCTCCTCTTGCGAAAAAGATGGTGATGCTTGCGTAGTTTGTGTGATTTGGACTTTTTCCTTGGAGGAGGACTCTGGAACCTATAAACAAGACATTGAGCATAGCGCTAGATGCAATGTATGAACATACAGGAAGATTCCATGGTGGATGCAGCGCATCAGGTCCAGATACGATAGCCTCAACTGTATTCCTCATTTTCTGGTGTTCAGGGTTGCTGCAGGGATGTTCGGGTGACTCGCAATACGTCCATTGGAATTCGTCCAGGTCAGGAACCGCGGTCATAACTTCGACGGGGCCTGCACTCAAACTTTTGAATTCATACGCCATCAAGGGTGATCCGGTTCTACGCATCGCCTCAAGAATACGATGGCGGCCACCCTCTATTGTCTTCATGATTTCCTCCCGAAGCTCCGCATCCTCTGCATCATCAGCAGCATATAAGGTAAGTTCCGCATCCATAATGGCGTGGCTTGAGCTGGATACAGCCCGGGTCCAACGTATAAGGGCCATCCAACTCGGAGCCGTGGGGTGCAATGCGAGGGTCGAAGCCACAACAGGGCAAAATGTGCCGGTGGTCTGAGCGTAAAACTCGGAAACTCCTGCCTCATCTCTCACAAAGCGTTCTGCTTGTCGAACGGCCTTCTTTCTCTCTTTGGTTGTGTAGAAGTCACCAACAGAGACTTCAGGAAGGGTGTGTTTCGCAGCATCAAGCGTTGAGTCAACAGTTTTTGCTATATCCTCGACCAGCGATGGAAGGTGTACTACCCGCTTAAGAGCCAGCTTAGTAGAAAAGTGACGATCGAAGTAGGCGGGTGGGCGTGTGCTGATGGATGGCGTCTTGTTATCCACGCGCGGGTCGAGCACAAGGCGAGGGGGATTCCAAGAGAATAAATCATCGAGTTCTTTGAGGTCTATAGGTGAGGATGCATTGGTAGCATTTGTAGAAGCCATGTTGCGTTGTTGAAGCCACGTGATAACAATTTAAGTCGCGTGTTGACCGCGTAAGTAGTGTGAGTCCTAGTTCTAGGTTGACTCAGAAGCTTGATCGGAACACGACGTGAACACGCGACTTTGAACGACGACTCCGACCTGGCCCGCCTGTCCTCCTTTCTTTTCTTCAGGATCGTTAGGGCAGCCAGTACTCTCAGTCGAGTGGCATACTACCTACCAATTGTGAAGAACCCCGACCTGATGCCTTCGAAGTCAGCTAAAGGCCCCGCGTTCTATGGCGTTCACAAGGGAAGGAAAACAGGTGTCTTTCTCACTTGGTATGGTCTTCTTCACTGATATGCTCTTCCCCCTTGAACCTATTTTTTTCAGGGATGAATGCTTTGAACAAACCAACGGATATGTCGGTGCAAAGTTTAAGAAATTTGCTAATTCAACGGAAGCGGAACACTTCGTTGCCTTTGGCAACAGCTTAAGGGCTCTGGGTCCCGCCGTTTCTTCTGATGTAGCAGGAGGTAGCAAGGGAAAGAAACGGGCTCTATCGCTTGACGTCGAAGATGAGTTGGGATGGGATGTTGTATACAGCGACGGGGCCTGCAAAGGGAACGGAAACGTGGGATCTGTTGCTGGCGTGGGTGTGTGGTGGGGACACAATGACCCGCGGTTTGCACTTGCACTCTAGTAACAAGCGACCCATTACTCACAGATTCTTGCAGGAATATTGCGGAAAGGTGTCCTGGGGACCAGACGAACAACCGTGCAGAACTCATAGTTCGTTACGTGGAACTAGTCACACTCTAATTCTGACGACTTATAGGCTATTGCTCGCGTCTTGGAATCGACTCCTAGATCGAAGAAACCTTTGTTGATCAAAACAGATTCCCAATACTCCATTAACTGTCTGTCTCCCCTCTATGCTGTCCCCCCTCTTCCATACCTAATGAGCGCGGATCTGTAGGCTTTCAAAACTGGATTTCCAACTGGTCTCGCAATGGCTGGGTGAACTCGAGCAAAGAGCTCGTCAAAAACGTTGGCGTTATTCGTTATATATCTGCTCTTCTTGATTTGCGGGCAAAATCCGGTCAAAAGGTTCGCCTGCAATATGTAAAGGGCCACAGTGGTAATACAGGGAACGATGGCGCAGATGCGCAGGCGAATCAAGGGACGACTCAACCCCCGAGAGGCGAACTTGATTGGGCCGCGATGGAAAAAGAGCTGAGGAAGAAGATTGAGCTGGATTGGCGCGCAGAGAAAGTGGAAGATGCTGTCCCAATAGAAGTTGTCTTTCTTGAGGACAAGGCGACAGCCAACAAGGTGCTCCCTAGGGTGAGAAGAAGGACTGGATCTCCACGTCGGGCTGAAACCCCCTCTCCGCAAAAGAAACAAGCGAACTCACGTGAGTTGGAGGCCACTCTCAAGTCGCCTGTGCAATTCTGCCCTTTGTCTTCGCATGCACCACAGGCGACGGAGATCAAGCAAGATATTACAGCAAGGTTGTCACCGTTAAAGGCTCCTTTGAGAGCTTCAGCTCTCGCTCCTCCGGTGCCAGTCAACAAGGAGGATTTTGATCTTGATAGAAGAACCATGTCTCTACATGCGGACGAAACCTCCTCCCCAAAGAAGAAAGAGGCAAGCTTTCACAGGTATCTCCAGATGGAGGCCGCTCTCAAGTCTCCTCCGCACCCCCGCTCCTTGTCTTCGCATGCACTACTCGCGGCACAGATCAAGCAAGGTGATGCAGCAATGAAGCCACCGTCCGTGGCTCCTGTGAGAGCGCCATCTGTCACCTCTCCTCTAGCGCCAGTGGAGAAAGGGGGCTTTGATCCTGATAGAAGAACCAGGTCCCCGCGTCCGGTCGAAATTTCCTCTTCGCAGAAGAAACCAGCGAGCCTCCACAGGATTCCCGAGATGGAGGCTCTCAAGTCTCCTGTGCAATCCCGCCCCTTGTCTCCGCATGCACCGCAAGCGACGCAGATCAAACAAGACGATGTAACAAAGTCGCCACAGTCAATGGCTACATTGAGATCCTCATCCGTCGTTTCTCCTCTGGTGTCAGTGAACAAAGAGGACCTTGATCTTGATGTGAGCTCTCTCCTTCCCAGTCGCTTCTGTGATTGCTTACATAAATTGTTATTAGATGTATGAAGACTGCATTTTGGATGATGATGACCTGGCAAACGAATTATCCGACTGATTGGACTATCTGAATTCTGGAGTCATCATCTCTTTCTTGCATCTTGCGTTTTGTGGAACTCGAAGGATCTTCTTGTGGACTCCTGGTACCAATCGCTTTCTTGGAATGAAGAACCATGTTACTCACGTTGGTGTGCTGAAATATTCTCATATACAATCATTCTGTATCGATAGGGTATTTATTAATTTATAGAGTGTGCTAGTTTCGGGGATGTAGTTGCGGATTCCGGAAGAGCCATTCAAGATATGCCTGGATTTTATCTTCGGCAAAGATGAACTACGATGAACTGTTTGAATGTGTATTCAAATCGCTCTTGACACTTGCGATCACTGCCGAAATGGATTTTCTCATAGCCCACTCCCATCAGTCACCAAGAGAATGGTGTACTTAACCGACGTTCCCCTCGGTAATGATCACCCTCTAGCCCTCGAATTAACGGGCTTGAGGACCGCTGTCACTCGTTTTCAGGTTAGTTACATCCTCCTCAATAACGTTTGACCTGAGGATGGGAATGTGTAGGATGAAGCCTACACAGCGTCAGTAAAGCTACAACGTCACTATCTAGAAACCACGCGTGCACACGATCGCGCCCAGCATCTAGAGCGAGAGAATGCCTCGCTCAAAGCTGAATTGGCTGTGCTACGCGCTAATCCACACCCCGACGTGTCTAACGGCGCTCTCAATGCTAAAGCAGCTTCGCAAGTCCAGCAACTTACCCTTTCTCTTCGCCGCCTCTCGGACCAACTTTCATTGACGGAAGAAGAACTTGTAACGCGTACAGCCGAGCTCACACACGCCAAGTCAGATGTGGCGAAAGCCAAGTTGACAGCGGAATCTGCTTATGAATTGGCGGCGCGTATACGAGGGCGGGAGGAAGCTGGCAAAGTTAGGGAGAGGGAGCTGGAGTGGGCGGTCCGCAGTGCGCAGGAGGAGAGTAAGATGTCGGATTTGGCCGTGAGGGAGTATGCTGACCTGGTAAGGTCACTGGAATTGCGGTTGACAAATTCCGCCGAAAGACCCTCGATAAATGAGCAGAGTCCCCCTCCCATTCCAGAAAAAGACACGTCTTCGACTTTTGGGTCTAAGATGAGTGTGGGCTTTCGATTGGAACGCGAATATAATTCAAAACACCTTTTGACTGAGCTCCGGAAGGACATGGAGGAACTACAGGCTCAACTCGATCGCGTTCAAGCTGAGTTGGCTGCTTCAGAGTCAAAACTGGAGGCAGAAAGAAAAGCTGCAGAGTTGGATCGTACTGAACGCGCCAGAGTCGAGTTTGAGCTTGAAAAAATGCGCACAGACGATACAACTGCCGCGAAGATGGTATCGCGGTACATGTGCGTGTCCTCTGTTTTTCACGGCTAGCCTAGCTGAATACTTATCATATCCAGGAAGTTCTCCCAAACATCGAACAACACCCTGCAAACCTCCCTTTCTGCTCTCCAAGCACGCCACACTGCCACCCTCGATACGCTCCACTCACAAATTTACTCCCTTTCGTCAGAATTGCACATAGCAGAATCTCAAAATGAGCGCCTGAGATCGGTATTAGATGAACTTGGTGGGGAGATGATGAAGGAGATGTACGGCAGAAGGAGTGAGGTCGCTTTGCGCATCAGGATGCTCAATCGTGAGCAAAGGATTCAGGAGGGCCTGAAGAGGTGGCTGAGGAAGATGGAGGAAGCTATTTCTCGCTCTCTTCAGTCGCCCAACTCGTCATTCTGGCCTTCTTCAATCTCAGCTTCCAACGAGTCACAAGCGGGAGCTCGCGATGCACTTTTGGCGTCGTCCCAAGAGGCTCGCATCCTCCTGACTATTTTAGAAGACGGTCCTGTCATAGATGATGGTACGCTCTCGAGCTCCCTTGCGCGTATCATAATGGCGCAGGACACTATTGATCAGCTCGTCGAGGAATTAACGGGCGAGACGCAGAGGAGGCTGGAGTTAGAGCGCCTTCTCCCATTGTCAGGCCAGAGTCCCGCATCTGCCTGTGTTGTACCTATCCATGACGGCGTCGTTGGTTCACCTTCAGAATCTATCGACAAAGTGCACACTAAAGAAAACGGTTTTCATCCACCGGTAATAGACATCGAACCCAAACTTAAGCCTCCAAGGCTCCCCATTCCAGACATGAAGTTTGTTTTTTCACCCAAGTCACCTGCACTTTCCACAGGTGTTACAGTACAGGCTCCTCTTGCACCACTGGAGGGACATGCGGCGGACTTTGAGGCATTGGAGATAAGCGAGAATGAGTTGGTTGACAGGCCTCTGTCTTCTGCTTCACATGGAGAAGGGGTAGCGGAGGCGGAGCAGGATACATGCATAGCAGAGATACCAGGAGATGTTGAGGGACATCAGCATCAAAATGAAGGCGAGGACGAAAGTAAACATACTACGGCCACACTAATGCCTGCCAATGCTTTCGCCTCAGAGTCTGCTGTTAATTCCGTGGTTGTAAGCGACGCTTCGCGTCCTCCTTCGACTTCTGGATCTCTGCAAGATAACGACCCCCTTAACGCCAACCCCATACCTGCTGAGGACGATGAGCAGCGCGATGACAAACCCATCGAGGTTCAGGCCAAAGTCGATATCCATCATCCGCTGACTACCGAAGTTTCCACCTTGGATTCGGACCTATCAAGGGAACCGAATTTCGTCCACATACCTGAAGTTGAGGGATATGTCTCCCCCGCACCTTCCACCATCTCGGCTCAAAATGTTAGCACAACCTGCGCTACAACCTCATCTGATGTCCAACCGTCTCATGTAGCCCTGGCGTCGTCATCTAATTTTGATAAGAGGTCGGTTGGTAATGAGAATGTCGCTGGGAATGCTATATTCGGTGCTCTTGGGGATGTCGTTCAGGATAGCAGAACTTATGCTGCCACATCCTTTGATACAAATGGTGGATCTCCTGGCCAAGCATCTGGAGACGTATCTGACGATCTTAAGGACACTATACCGCATGATATCAATCTCCATCTTGAAGACCACGAAGTGCCTGTTAGCAACATTGGCGGCGGAAGCACAAATTCGACGCATTTTAAATCTGAGGAGGTTGAGGTGGAGTCGCTAAATAAACCACCGGTTGTTTCGACACCGCATCCACTGCTCGCAGAGCTATCTTGTGTAAGCAAGCGCTATGACGAACTCCAACGCGCATTCCGTGATTGCCATCTGGCGTTGGAAACACTCAAGGCATCGTTATCATCGAGGACATCCCACGGAACATCACAACAAAATATTGTTCAGTTCTCAGAATCGTCGTCCAAGATTCCGCCAGAAGTTTTGCATTCTGCATTGCAGCGTCTGGATGATTTCACTGAAGATGCTAGGGTCGAATTAGAAATCAAGACGAGTGACGAGTTACTGCTTGCTAGAGGGTATGAAACGCTGTTATCTGTCCCAGGTGCCCTGTCTTCCTCCTCAGACCTATCATCGATTGAAGACGGCCACGATCGTGATTCAATGCCCACCCAATCAGAGACGGAATTGCAGATCCTTGCCTTCACCTCAGGCACTGATATCAATGTTAAAAAGAACCAAGAGACCTTTGCGCGAAAGCTACAAGATGTACAACACGATATTGCCGCCCTCAAACGAGCCTTACACGAACCCGAGATTATCACCCCTTCAGTTACTCTTTCACCGACACCATCTAATGAAGGCGGGTGGACGTCTTGGATTCGAAGTCCAAGCTCCAGCTCCAGTATAGGGACACCCCGCTCTGCTAGTGCATCTCTGTCACCAACTTTTGGAAATATCATGACGAGCCCTAGGCTACGACAGTCTCCATCAATGAATTTCCATCAAAAGAATGTTGGTGTAGATCCGCTAGCGAGTTTGGGATTGAGAATTCCGATGCCCAAGTTCAGCTTCGCTTCTGGGACGGGCCCTGGCGAACAGGCACAGCAACCCCGGACAACAAGGGTGAGGACAGTGTCAACCATGTATATGCTCGGTCTTGGGGCCCCTCCTGCGACAAGTCCAAGAATTGCTAGCGGGGCGACGTTGGGGCTTCGAGATATCACGTCTCCAACAAAGATGCGACCCATTGTGGCGAGCACACCAACAATGGGTGATGATAAAAGTGAGGCGGAAACCGATGTAGAGATTTCGGACGTTGGGGATAACACTGATGTTGAGTAAGTAACCTCTAGCCTGTAATTCCCCCAATGATATTTAGATGGCAACCACTGCTCGTAAAAATTGTATTAGTACATTCTAACAAGCTTAGGAGAAATGCTAGTGTAGTCCTATATGATTTCTAGCTCATTCTTCACATTCTTACATCTACTGGATTTAACCGGAAGGACTCCCCTGCCAGAACATCTGCTATGATGATGGCTGCATGGAAATCATACAGGAAGTTGAAGAGGAGGTCAGGAATTGAATTCATTCCAGATTACACAGTAGAGTATACTAGGTATATAATAGATGTATGCTGAAACACCTCCCCCTCCAAGCAAAATCCCATCTAGCTAGTGAACCGCTGGAGCGCGGCCTCCCATCTTAAAGGCTGAAATTTTGGTATGTCTGAGCGTTTGACTGAAACCCAAGGCGACAATTATTGGAAAAGGACTGGGGCACTTACATATGAACATGTCCTCCTCTCCCCCTCCGGACAAAACCCCAAGGACTGGGGGACTTGGCTTGCACCATGGGCTCCTTCCCCCCTAGACAAATCCCATCTAACGAGAAAATGAGTGGAGCATACCCTCTAGCCTTGAGAGCTGCAATTTCGATGCATCTGACCATTTAATTTGATGACGAGCATTGGTAAAAGACTGGGGGACTTACCTAGGAACATGTCCTCCTGTCTGGACAAAATATCATCTGATGAGGAAACCTTCAAAGCGCAGCCTCTCGTCTTAGAAGATGCAGTTTTAGAGACGTCTGGGCGTTAAGTTGAAGCCCAGATTGAACGGGGTCGATGAAGAATTGAACGACTTACCTCACATGTATTCCTCCATCCTCTGAACAAAGAGAAAACCAGTGGAACATAGCCTCTCGCCATAGATATGGCAGTTTCGGTACACCTTAGCGTTGAATGTAAATCCAGAATGAAAGCGGTTGATGGAGAATTGAAGGACTTACATGCATTTTCCGCCTCCTTCCTCTAGACAAAACACCATCTAGCAACAGTACTCCTGATGCATCTGTCGTATTCGGAGCTTTGATTTCGGGACGTCTGGGCGTGGAGTTTATTTCAGCCCATGAGAGTGAAACTTGATGAAAAGCTGTTGCGAGCTTGGAGGTCATGTATCTAAGTTGCGAAGTTTTCATCGTCGGAGGAGGACATCAAGAATAGGCTAATCGAGCTGCTCTAGCATGGGTGGTAGAGGTAAAGGTATATTCCGGAGCGGTCCCAATGACAAACAACCGGTTCCCGATACAGACCCGTAGTGTCTAAATACAACTAAGCTAGGGAGCACACCACACTTTTACTATTGCGATCAGCCGACTGACCAAACTCTGGTCACCACTGGACATGGTGAACCGGTGACAGGTCCCACAACTAAAACCCCCATGGAGGAGTCACTGACAAGTCTGTTTCAAACTCCAAATGCGTTCAGTCTCAGAAAGCTCCAAGAAAGCTCGCTCCTTACGCGAAACTTCAATTTCTAGGTGCTGGTGCCTCGCTCAAGCGGTCCCTCTATGGAGCAGAATCTCGACAGCCCGGTGATGCGATTTCAATATGAAGCAGAACCCATAGAGGAACTTACAAGTCTATCCTCTCACACCCGAAAGTCACCCAAAGACACCCTTGCGAGTTCCTTCGACGGAAACAAACCTGTTAAAACCATGCCCCTGTTCAAAGTAGGCAAGTTTCTTGGATCTGGCGCATATGTGAGCCAAACGTTTGAAATCGAACTAGTAACGAATATTCATCACACATGCAGGGGGCAGTTTATCATGCGACTCGCTCAGATGAAAGCACTCAGCTCGCACTTGCAGTGAAGAAGTCGCGAACGTCTCTAAGGGTCAAGCGACCATCCCTGAAACATGAAGCACGGGTCCTGCAGCTCCTCCGAGGCCATCCTGCGATCCCAAGCGTAGATGGATATGGCTGATTCCGACATTTTGAGTATCTTGCTATGGAACTTCTCGCATCGACTATGGAAGACCTTCACAAGGACCATGTATTTCCTCTCAAGGCTGTATTGTCTATCACCAATCAGATGGTGAAGTGACTATCTCCTATCTTGTTCAGTAATAGTAGGCTCAATGATATTACTTATAAGCTGTCCGCCCTAGGTCACATTCACGCACATGGAATAATCCACCGAGACATCAAGCCAAGTAACATCCTCGTCGGTTTCAACAATCAACTTCGTCTCATCGATTTTGGGATTGCGCGACGTTCCATACCAGGCGAATCCATCCGGCACAATTCTCCCATGGAAGCCCATTGTGTTGTGGGAACTTTGGATTGGGCCAGTTTGCATGCTCACTACGGCTACGGTGCATACCCAGTATTTTTGAACATTGAACCATTTCTGAGATTTATGTTTAGTGCGTGACAGAGCTCGGCCCTCGTGATGACTTGGAATCTTTGGCATACATGCTGCTATTTTTTTTGCGAGGCGACCTTCCTTGGCAACGTTATTCACGTAGTACTCACGGAACCCTCGCTGGAAGGGCAGCTCAAGTCCGACAGAAAAAGATAACTTGGACTGGCTTATTGTTAGCTGGAAACCACCCAGCCTCTTTCGGTAACCTTCTGGATTCCATTCGTAGCCTCTCATTTCACGGCAACTTCGATTACAATGGCTGGCGTTCGATGTTTCAAAAATTGGCCTGTGATCATGGATACAGCATTACTGAGGACATAGATTGGACTGTCGCAGGGAACGCGAAACTAATCCGTACTTATGTCGAAGCCTATCTCGCGCGTAATCTGCTTACTGGACTTTCTAGCACCTACGCCGATACCCAGCTCAAGGCCATCGATCCCTCCTTGCGTTGTCCGCCTTGTATATGTGCAAGTACTCTCCAGGATCACCATTGAAGGACACAGTTGTCAAGCTGATGCTTCTTATTGGCATGACCCAGACCTCTCAGGCGACTATTGGATGACTAAAAGGAGGCCTGCCATCGTTCTCCAAACATGGTTGAAGGAGAAGAAGTACTACGTGATTAAGGTCATCCCTATCAAGCTGGGATCTCGAGCTCTAGGGGGGAGCAGTGTCATAAGACTAACCAACAAGGAATCTGCTACGGACGCCTGCTCCGTACCAGGTTGGCCCTTGGATGATGCGTTTTGTTATGTTTTTCCGCATCCAGAATCCTTTGCTTCGGTCCCCAAGGTATTTCCTTTCATTCTGCAGTCATTTTTATCATGTTTGATCTACCTCTCAGGCAGCGCCAGTACCCGCACATTGGAGAATGAAACGAAAAGACTTCAAATCGCTCTTGGGCATATTTCACTACGAGCGAGTCCATTTGTGCGACAAAGATTTGAGCAACTTTAAACATATAACGTGGCAATCCAGATACGAAACATATGCAGATTTCACCCCCATGACTCCAGAGAACATCATCGTGCCCCCCTCTGATAATGTGGCTGTGGACTGGTTTGGTGAAAGGGGCTGGTTCGACGAGCTTCTGAAAATCAATCGCAAACGATCGGTGCAGAATGGCGCAGAATGGCCAAGCAGCAATCCAAACAAGATGAAAGGGCGGGAAAACTATTCGAACAGCTACTGGGGGGCGGACCTAGACAATTGGCATATCCACCGAGAGAGAGGCCGCTCACTGACTCTGCCGTCAAGCGAAGCGGCGCAGCTCGATGGGGAGATCGACATTATCACCGATTTATTGGATGACGAAAGTTGTAGTTGCGAACAATGCCAGGAGAACATCTGTCCATCCTGAATCCGTGGGGTATGGCTTTTACCAGTTACTATTTCTTGAGACGCCTTTACAATTCATTTTACCTCGTACCTACCGAATAGCAGAAAGATTCAGTCAGTACGACTTTGATGCGGAAACCGATTACATTGATTAATAAGGCTGCTGCATACCTTCCCACTTTGGTTGTGCTCCATTAAAATGTTGGAGGGGATATCGACATACTTTTGAGAAAAAGAATTACTACACAAAAATCAAAAGTAAAGAGGGAAATACACACGCAGAGAAAGGACAGAGAGATTATCATGAGTGTATGGTGGCCTAAACATAAAAAAAGGGAGCAAGTAAGGGTGTTCCAAATGAACAAGTACCCCAACCTTTGCTCCTTGCTATCCCCATTCTTCCTCCAACGCCCTCGCCAAAAAATCATCCTCCTCTTCCTCCTCATACTCGTCATCCTCTTCATCTTCCTCCATCTCATTTTTCATCACCATCTTGGGACTCGCCCTCGACGGTTCACCCTCCGACCCAAACGCCAATTCATCCGCGGAAATAGCTTCCTTGAGCCTTGAATACCCAGATCTATCCGCCGCGAGCTTCTTCCGCTTCGACAAGGGAGAGCGGAGATCGTCGTCTTGCACTCGACCCGCACCGTTCTGGCTTCCTCCATCAGAGGGCGTAACGCTTCGTAGCCGCTTTCGGTTGAGCCGGGGGCTATTATTAGCGCTGCTGTTGAGGACCCATGTTAGCCAGTTTTCAAAAAACAAGGGTTTTGACGACTCTAACCCGACCACCGGCGTGAACATTAACATACCTAGTCGCAACCTCCATCCACTCGTCTTCGCTCCGGACACTCTTCATATCGTCATTATCATCCTCATCGTCGCTCTCGTTCATAGCAGCCTCGACTTCATCGTTGATGTCGCTCCAATTAATGGCAGAGAGCTGCAGTGACCCCGTGTCTTTCAGTATCCCCTCAAATGGCTCCTCGTCCCAGTCGTCTTCGTCCGGGTCGGGATCAGATGAGATCTGGTGGTCGGCGTGGATGGGGCTAGAGCTGCTGGGAATGGGTACAGCCGGAAGGTCGTCTAAGAGGTACGGCTTCTCGTCTCGTCTTTGCCAAAATGCAATACAGTCCGTGAACCACGCTAGCCAAACGATCTTGATCCCGCCCCGTTTGCGCGCCATGTCCACCTTGACTGTACCTCGCTGATCATCGAGGAATAAGTGGTTGTTGAATGGCATCCAATTTCAAGACGAACGCACCTTCGCAGCTACGACGTGCGTGATGTCACCCGTGAGTTCAGTAGAACACCGGGCACCAAACATATGCGCCATTCGCCAAATCTCAGTTGTCTCTGGTTTGGTGTCGAGTGGAATCACGCTTGAAAACAAGATGTGGACCCCTTCGAGGACTTCTGAGCGAAGCCGAGGGATAATGCGCTAAAGATGGGTTTGCATTTAGATGCAGGCAATATGAACGGGTAAACGTACAGTGACGTCATAAGCTTTACTCGAGGGTCCAGTTTTCCGTCGACTATTCTCTGGCGACCGCGCGTCATACGCCTCAAAAAATCGGCGATGAACATACCTCAAGAGCTATTCAGAAAGGCTAGTTAGACGAGAAAACCAGCTATCATCCACTATCACGGACCTTTCCCACTCTGTCCAACTCGCCATCGTCGTTCTTTAATAGAGGTTTCTTGGGCACCTTTTCCGGTTCTGGTGAGGGTGTTTTCTTTGCAGGAACGCCAGGACCGTCAGGGTGTAGCTCATGTTCTCGAAGTGCTTCTTGCTTCTTGGCAAGCGGTCTCTCTTCCAGCTGGGCTTCGAGAGCAGCGTTGTTCCTTGTCATGAGGGCCTTAGTCGTTGCCGTTTTTGCGCTCTCCGCTTCATCCGGCACTGTGGATCCAACGACTGTTGCATCGACCGCCCCAGTGTGTTCTGGGACGATAACTGGGCTAGGACTGCCGCCGTTAGCTGTTTCAGATGGCTTGCTGGTTGGTAGGGATGTTGATGCAGCGGTAAGAGGTTCCAGCTTTGGTAGGAAGGCAGAGTTGATATCTCCGATTCCAACAAAGAAATCATCTGTAGAACATAATAAGAAATAATGCAGATATCTCAAAGGGAAACGCACAAGGGACGACTTTCAGTAGGTTTGGACTCCATTCCCATACATCTGCACGATCATCAATGATCACTACCATTGATGTGTCACAGGGAAATAACCGTTGTAAACTCTTCTGAGTCAAACCTACAGTAGCCTTTGAGCAAAAGTATGGTGTGTGAGCAAGATGGTGAGACGTACTTCCGCTCTCATCTCTGCTCAATACTCGTCCGCCGAATATCTTTCCATCTGGGTCTATTGCAGCGCAAACTTCTTCCGCGTATGCGCGGGTGCCCATGGTGTAAACGTGCATCTCATACTTTGTGGATGCTTCCTGGAGGAACTCTTTCCAACCGGGTCTACGGGGCAAATTAATGCGCAGTCAACGACGATAAGATAAAAAAGACGGACCTAGGTTTTATGTAATACATGCACCCCTCGTTCTCTACCAATTTCTGTTTACCCTTCCCTTGCTGTGCTCCGCGCAGAGACGGGGGTACGAAAGACTCTGGTCCGAGTCTGAACTTCTTGACGTCCCTGAGAGCCTCCCAATTGGGATTGCACTCGTCGTCGTCGGACGAGCCGTCATCGGGGTCATCAGAATCGTGGGGGGCGACTTCAACTTTCTTTGCCTGTCTGGCTTCCCAAGCCTCGCCTTCAGTTATCCATTCGCCGACGGTTGGGTCAACTGTAGCGTGAACAATGGTCTGATCCAAGTCGACGATAAGAGACAGTTTGCGAGATCTGAGGAGGTGGTCTGCTGTTTCCCGTTCGATCCGCTCTGCTTCCTCGAAAGAGACGGTTGGGCCAAAGGCGGAGTGTGTCATTTGTATTGATGCTCGAGAGGAGTCCGAGAACCCGGTGTAATCGACGCTAATGGGGAATGTTAGAATTGACGAACGGAAAATAGGCCAGCTGACCTTGTCATGTCCTTTCCGCAGAGGACGCAAAGACCACCAAGCTGGATGCCGTGCTTGCATGGCTCAATAACGATGACTGCAGGACGGTCGTTTGCCTTGTTCTGCGTGATGACATCCCCTACTTTAACCAACCAGGATTGAAGGTCGCCTTCAATGGCGGAGTCCCATGTTCCGAATCTTGTTTCTTGTGTACCGTTTGAGAGATGGATGAAGGAGTATGAGAGAAGACGAGTTCCGCGCTTGATTGTAGAATTTGGGGTAGCGTCGATTGAGGTGAGTTTTATTGGATAAGGCAAGCTCTGTGGCAGGTATAAATCTGTTGGAGAGGACTCCATGCAGGCCAATTGGAACAAAACCAGAGCAACTAATAGTACCCTTTTATGACCAACAATTATTACGCGACTACGCCTCTCTCACTAAACTCCCTTTTAGGCAGCCTTTGTATACCATAATCGCCCTGTGCTACTCTGTCACCATGTCTCCTACAAACGACTTTTTCAACCATGAATCTCCCCCTTTGTATGAATTGACAATCAAGTCCACGCCTTCCAGCACAATTTGCCTTGTCAGCTCCTTCCCTCCCCATGGTGTACGCGGTCCCCACACCGCCATATGCGCACCCCACTGAACAATTGCCCTATTGCAATCCTTGCTGTCAGGCGCACATGTCTTCTTGTACCTCTCCATGAAATGATCCAACACCAACGTGGCTGTCTCCTTACACGCCGCTTCGTGACTCCGCCGCAATAGGTGCATCTCTGCACAGAACTGCCCAACCTCCATTCCGAGCAACCCAGGCCTAGTAATCTCCCAGTCAACCACGTAGATCCTCTTCAACGCCCCCGTCTTCTCGTCAACCATCACCATCATGTTTCCTGGCCAGAAATCACCCATTACGAACTGAACACCATCAAAAGTCAGCACATGAATTCCGACAGCAATGGACCACGCACCGTATCGCGCACGCCCACCACCGCCTCACTAGTCTCGTCCGCCACCTTCTGCAAAACCTCCAAGTCCTCCTTGCTTACCTCAATAGGCGGATCGCACAACATAGGAGGCACATCAAGCCCCTTCAACGTCAACGTGTCTACCAACCTCCCATAGTACATCCATGCTGACAGCGTCTTCGCCCTCGCATTCCCCTCGAAAAAGTCGCACACCTCCCGATTGCCTTTCCCCCACCTATGCACCGTCCCGATGAACTCGCCGATAGCGTCACCGATCTCAGCCGCCATTTCTACCGATGCCTTTCCTTGAATCATGAATCCCTTAAGAGTCATGGAGGAAGGTCCAGAGTCGTCCATGATGATCGCGCACATGGGCTCGTCGACTAGATGTACCTGCGGAACGGTTGCAATCGCCTCTGCGGGGATCAACGCCCTGACGCGTCTTAGAGCTTCGACTTCGTATATCTACGCATGCCCCCAGGATAAGGATATGTTCAACGGGAATGAAATGACGAGACTAACCTGCCGCTCAGGTGGTAACGCGAACTCTGGCCAATTCTTGGCATACGGTTTGGCGTGTTTGAGAATCAATGTCGTGCGGCCCTCATATGGTTTCTCTAAGATCAGTCTAAACACGTAGTTCGCGGAACCACCGGATAGGGGTAGGATCTCGGTGCTGGTGAAGGGTGTATCGATGATGTAGGCTTGGACGCCTTTGACAGTGGATAGATCGAGTGTAGATTTAGTTGTCATTTTACTGGGGTATTCAATCGATGCTTGCGTGTTGGAAGCGGAGTATTTGTATCGATTGGGGACGGTACGGTTCCGCCGACAAGTCATATTCTGTGTGGTGCGAAGTGGTCAAAGTTTGATAGGGAGTTGATCAGCCCGCCCCGCTCGCAGCAAGAACTGACGACAATATTGGGTACGATGCATTTTGCTGCTTATTATGCGATGATAACAATTCTAGGATACGATGTGATCACTACGCAACTCCAAAACTACCTCAAATGAACTCCGATATCCTACGCAATGATGTATACGGGGGGTATGATCCTAAATCATGATGTGCCGTGAATTTATCGTTTAGCGTATCTGAGCAACCGGGAAGCGACTGTATAGTGTGTCAGTTGAGCAGTCTGCATAATACAGCCTTTTACTCACTGATGGTTATAATTAAATTGAAGACTATCATAGTTCAGACATTCAGCATCAGTCAAAGACAGGGGTAAATCGAAAGTCCTCACCAAAGTATGAAAGAAGAATGAATGCGTCTCTCCATCTCTTGCTGAATTCGATGTTCAACGGCAAGAAGAACTCATCACCAACGGCGAATTGGCAATACCGACAGGCGACCGTGGCGTTGAGATTGTCGATGTAACCTCCAAATTTGTTGACAAAGTCCTGTCCCCATGCGGCGCAGGTCTGCCCGTCAGGAGGATTGAAAATGGCGAATTCGTCTGGTTTGCATCGAATAACCAAACCGCTGAGGAGGGGGATCAATGTTTGATTTAGAATGTCGAGAGATCAAATCTTACTGAAGTTCTGTGGAGACCATCGCCGCGAGTGTGCGAGTGTACGGATTCAGGGGATACAGCCACGCCTTCCAGAACTTGCTCATAGCAGGATACGGAATTGTAACGCCGCAGAAAGTGGCAAGAACGAGCGTGATGAAAGGGTTGAACAGAACGGCGACCTGTCCAGTTTTGTCAATTTATGTATCGGCCAAAGAGAGGAGCCGACCGACCTGCACGCTGGGAGACAAAGCGGCAACCATTTGTCCGAGAGATACTCCAAAGAGTAACATGAAGAGGATGATGAGGAGCTGAAAACCTGTACCATTGATTCCAGCACTACCATGCCCGTACCCCATAGGATAGACCTGCCATCGCTGTTAGCAAAACGTGCCAATAACACCATGAAAGCGTACCATCAGAACCCAATACAAAATGCCAGACACGATGCTATATGGCATTTCTCCAAGGAGCTGACCGATAGCGAAGACGTAGGGAGAGTAGATGCGGCTTGAAGATTCTACCATGTGTTTTTAGGAAAGGAAACTTCGACGCTACAATTTCAAAAGCTTACCACGTATGAAAATTCCTATCATACATACTGTAAGGTACATTCAATTCGGATGGGGAAACAACTTACTTCGATTGTGTATGAACAGAGGCTCAATCTGAGACATCACGAGCGCGGGTAGGACGACAACCCAAAATCTTTAAAGGAGAGAGGCCCGTCAATGAAAAAACGCTGAATGCAGGGCGAAACACGAACATGCCAAAAGCCCTAAACTGCAAGTCTCGAACACTGTTTCCCAGCTGCAGGAAAGAAAGCGAAACAAAGAACGAGATGAAAGTTGTCACGAAGAGGCGAGTGAATGCATAATCCGGGGACCTCCAAAGTGCAGTGGTGTTGCGTTCGACAACAATTCGAAGTTGGAAAAAGAAGGATGTGGCATCTGTTGAGAAACTCAAGTTAACTCCATCAACAAAGGAGAACATTGCACGTACAAGTAGCTATGCCCCTTTTATCAGGTTCTGGTCGCGAAAGCCCTTCCGCCTTGATTGCATTGATTTCCTTTTCGACTGCCGCAAACTCCGGAGATTCCAACCAGATGTCTTTCCAGTCACGATCCCCGACCCTTGGATTAACACCAGCTCCGATAGCTTCCAGCATGTATTCCGCTGGGTTAAGATTTGGCGGGCAAACTGCTCCCTGTCGAGCAAAGTATTCGCGGATGAGTCGGGAATCATTTCCAATATCTCCAAAGTAAACTGTCTCTCCGCCTTTTTCGAGCAGAAGGAGACGATCGAAGCTTTCAAATAGCAGGGACGATGGTTGATGGATGGTGCAAAGAATAGCCTGACCCTGGTCAGCCAACTTTCTCAAGAATCGGACAAGATTCCACGCGCTACGGTCAACTTGAGTTAGTTGAGGAACAATCTAATTCCACATGCACTCACCTCTGTGCATCTAAGCCTGACGTTGGTTCGTCCAAGAACAAGAGGAGTTCTGGTTTACTGGCCAGTTCCACTCCAATGGTCAAGCGCTTGCGGGCTTCAACGCCGAGACTGAAGACGAGGGCCT
>KN838597.1:161327-181521 GCA_000827195.1 Laccaria amethystina LaAM-08-1 | reverse complement strand
GTGACAGTGATATCTCAGGGTCCACTCACCAAAAATATATCCTTACTCCTTTTCTCTTGCAAAATATATTTTGCAGGTGTGACACAGACATTATATTTTTTGTGTGACATTTCAGGGTCCATGTCTCAAAAATATATTTTAGATTTCATGGCTTTCTATGAGCCATATATATATAAAATATAAATCTGGACATGACTTTTAGTCATGTAAAATACCTGGAGTTGGCAAGACTAATAGTCAGTTGGCAGTGGGTGACTGAAGTGAAAAATAAGAAAAATAGCTAGAAATTCAGAAAGAAATGTGTAAAAAATAGGAATTCTGGCCATGATGTTTGGTGGGCTGTGTTTATATTTCAGTATCCACAATCAACCACAAAATATGGTGAAAATATTAGAAAAAATAGCTACAAAATCAAAAAGATAGGAGTAAAAAATAGAAATAGTTTTCACTGTTCACATTATATCATCAGTATCAATGAGCACTATGACAATGTTTTCTCCAAATTTTCTCTATATTTCCGGATTTGAAAGTGTACTGCAAACCCTGAAAATAGTACACAATATCAAAATGGTCAAAAATAAAAGTTGCAGCCCTAAACTGTAGCTTTTTAAATATGTTTGAATTATTTAATAGGGTGCTCCCATTACAGAAATATGAAGATTTTTTGTATTTTTTTGGAAACAACACCAAACAACATGATAGATCTGTCACCAACAGTCTGCATCACCCCTATTTTTCCTCCTAATTTTTCCCTATTTTATTGCTATTATTTATTTATTTCCATATTCAGAAGCATGCTGTAGACCCTAAAAAGAGTACCCAACATTGTAGACAACAATAAGTAGCACCCTAAGCTCAGTGTTGCAAGCAGCAGGCCTCCTATAGCCCAGGACAGCATCTATAAACAAAGGGAAAAATGCCAGAAATACCCCCAATAATGAGAAAATAACAAGTTTTTTTCTTTTAAAACTAGGACCCCAGACACCCCTAGTCATCCAGAGAATATATCCTGAGCCATTCCCAAATGAAAAATATATCCTAAGGCCATGCCAGTGGAGAAATATATTTCCACAGTGTGACAGTCACAATTCAGGGTCTAGACATGAGAAATATATTTTGAGTCCATCCCACTAAAGAAATATATTTCTTCTGTGTGACAGTCACAATTCAGGGTCTAGACAGAGGAAATATATTTAGTGTGACATTGGTGCTGAAAATATATTTGGGTCAAAGTGCAGATATACAAGCCACAGGATATATACAATGTAGATATACACCCTGACTTTTAGTACCGTAGTATCCATGGAGTTTGCAAGACTAATAGTCAGTAGTCAGTGGGTGACTGAAGTGGACTAGTACATCTTCACAAGGGTTCACAGGTCCAGTCTACAGGACTGAAAATATAGATAGGCCTGAACTGGCCTGAACCACAGTCTGGTCCTTTTCCACTTGCAGTTGCCCACATTTGGGATCAGTTGCAGTTGCCAGTTGTGAAACCGAGATGTCGTTTGTGACTTCTCGATGATTCCATGAGTGTGAGAGGGCAGTGGTGATATGGATTAAATCAGTTTAACTTTATATAATCTGATTTTTGTGATTTTAACAATCTAATACCTCTATAATACACTATGTACAAATTGCAGTGATATAAAGAGTCTTTGAACAAGCCCTGTTCAGTAGACTAAAAATGCAAATGCATTGAATCTGAAATAGAACCAAGACCTTGGAATTCGCAGCAGGACATCACAGGGAATAAATTGCATGTTTACCATGGGCTTAGGAAAATATCTAATGGATTTAAAAACTTACAAATAATAACTACAGACAGCTTTCAGCTGTCTACAGATAATGACAATCATGTCAACAGACAATAATCATCAATAGACTGCAAGGTGCATTATGGCCTATATGATGCCCACACATGATATTCACTACTCATGAATACTAACCACCAACACTTGGGAAGAGCTGTATTTCTCACAAGAGTGGTGGGTGTTATGCATGGCTGGCAATAGTTGTCATCATTTATAGGGAGGCATCATTGAGTAGAGGTCATTGTTTGTTGGTTGTAATCATATAGTTAATAGTTATTCCGAACATCCCATGAGAAGCAATCTGACATGTATCATTATTCTCATCTTGTTTTTCTTCCACTTTTTGTGCATATCAGATGATATTTCCTTTTTGGGAAATATATGGTAGACCCTGAATGCTGTGCATCACATTCTAAACATTATTTCTACTTTTTCCAAATATGGAACTCTCCCCAAATATAGCCAGAAAATGCTGCCTACAAAGTTCTTCATTTTTTCCTCACTTTTTACCTATTTTATCTAATTTTTTATTTTATGTTTTTATATTTAGATATCTGAACACAGCTCGTTCAACATGATGGCAACCACAAATATTGTTCTCATATTATTCTGATTTTTCAGTATTTCTGCTCAAATATAGCCAGCAAATGTGGTCTACAAAATTCTTCATTTTTCATCCATTTCATTTGAGTATTTCTCCTGTTTCTATATTTAGATATGGACCCTGAATACACCCCCTTCAACATGATAACAACCACAAAAATCATTCTCATTTTTTATAATTTATCTAGCTTTGTTCCATTTTTAGATGTGGACCCTGAACCCTGGACACAGCCCCCTCATCATCATAGCAATGGTGAATACTGTTCATATTTTTCGTTATTTCTTTTTGCCTATTTTATATATTTAGTTAGGGACCCTGCACCCTGAACAAATGCTTCCATATTTGGAAATGCACACTGGACTCTGAAGACAGTACTCCCCAACATCATCACCAACCATCCTTTATTTTCTATTATTTTTCATTTCACATAGCCACACTTTCCATATTTGGAAATACACCACCCCAACATCATCATTAACAGTGAGCACCATCCCTATCTTTTCCCTATTTTATTGCTATCATTTCTATATTTAGAATGTGCACAGACCATGTAAACACCACTCACTCCACAACAGTACATGTCAGTGTATTTTCCTCCTTTTTTTCTGATTTTCTGGCTATATTTGCAGGGATTACCATATTTGGAAATATGCACAGACCATGTAAACAGTACTCCAACATCATCACCAATAGTGAGTGCCATGAGAAACTGTACTAGGAAAACCAAGTTTTTTTTTTGAAACTAGGACCCCAGATACCCCATGACACTGGTAGGAAATGTTCTAGCCATCTGACAATGCTAAAAGAATTTTTAGCAGTGTGACATGGCTAAAACATATCTGAGCAGTGTGACATGGCTAAAACATTTCTTAGCAGTATGACATGCCTAAAACATTTCCTACCAGTCTGAGATGCCTCAAACATTTCTGACCACTTTCATACACCTAAAACATTTCTGACCACTTTGACATGGCTAGGATATTTTTCAACACATTATACCCACCAAAAGATTTCCGGTCAGAATATTCATGGTCAAACATTTTTCATCCAATACAACAATATCTTATCTTTCCAAGGCAAAAAAAAAAGTGGCTGGAGGATCTAATAGCCTGGATAATTTTTTAAGATTTCCTAGGAAATGTTTTGGTGGGTATATTGTGTTGAAAAATATCCTAGCCATGTCAAAGTGGTTGGAAATGTTTGAGGCCTCTCAGACAGGTAGGAAATGTTTTAGCCATGTCACACTGATAAGAAATCTCTTAGCCTTGTCAGATGGCTAGAACATTTCCTACCAGTGTCACGGAGTATCTGGGGTCCTGGTTTCAAAAAAAAACTTGGTTTTTCTGGTGCACTCACTATTGGTGATGATGTTGATGTACTGTTTACATGGTCTGTGCGCATTTCCAAATATGGTAAGCCATGCAAATATAGCCAGAAAATCAGAAAAAAAGGGGGAAAATACACTGACATGTACTGTTGTGGAGTAGTGTTTACATGGTCTGTGCACATTTCTAAATATAGAAATGATAGCAATACAATAGGAGAAAACTAGGGATGGTGCTCACTGTTGATAATGATGTTGGGGTGGTGTATTTAGCTCAGGGCGCCTTTCCGAATGTGGAAAGTGTGGCTATGTGAAATGAAAAATAAGGGAAAATAGAGGATGGTTGGTGATGATGTTGGGGAGTGCTGTTTTCAGGGTCCAGTGTGCATTTCCAAATATGGAAACATCTGCATTTCTAGCTGAAACTTAGGAATGATAGTAATGATGTTAGAGAGGCTGTGTTCAGGGTCTCTATCTAAATATAGAAAATAGGCAGAAAATTTTGTAAAAATAAGGAAAAATATGTACAGTATTCACCATTGCTGTGATGATGAGAGGTTCAGGGTCCACATCTAAAAACAGAACAAAGCCAGATAAATTGTAAAAAATAAGAATGATATTTGTGGTTTCCATCATGTTGAAAAAAGGAAATTAGTGTCAGTTTTATAGAGCATGCTGTTAATAATTAATGTGAAATAGTATTTACTGTTGCTCACATGACAGATCACATGATATATCACATAGATGTTCTGTTAGTTACAACAGCATTTTCTGGCTATATTTGGGCAGATTTCCATAATTGGAAGTGTACCCTATACCCTGAACACCGCCCATCCAATAGGATAGCAACAGTAAATACCAGAAATGTAATTATATCACCTGGCTAGCCTTCAGATATTGGTCAAAATACTATACCTATGTCCATTCTAACCACAAACACATGAGAAGAGCTGTATTTCTTACAAGAGTGGTGGGTGTTATGCACAGCTGGCAATAGTTGTCAGCATTTGTAGGGATCCATTATTGAGTAGAGGTCATTGCTTGTTGGTTGTAATCACATAGGTATTGCCATTGATACATAAATATTGTATCTGGTTAGGGTAGATATTATCTGGGTAGTGGATGCCTACCATGCAGAATACCCATACAATATCTACAAAAGGGAATTTTTGAGTCAAAGTTCCCACAGTACCAAAAACACAGCTTCTTACTTAGGTCTATCCACAACAATGTTTCCACTATTCCCTAATTCAGTGAATGTTTCCCACACTCCCACTCTGTTGCTTGTTGCTCACTTAGCGTCTTCACCATGCACAATGATGTCTGCACTATTTCCTAATTAAGAAAATTTTCATCCACTACATAGAATATCGGGAACAATGTGTGCCTAGCTCTTGGGCACAACAATGTTTGCACTATTTCCTAATTCAATGAATGTTTCCCACACTCCCTCTCCCCCATTGCTTGTTACTTGCTGAGCATTATCCTCATGCACAACAATGTCTGCACTATTTCCTAATTAAAAACTGTGTTACTTTTTTTGTTTAACTGGCACAACTCTGCCCCTATCGCTCAAGGTCTCACATGGTAGTAGCTCACCATTGCTTGTACTCATACAAGGGACTTCAATGTGACTCTTGTTTTGAGGACTGATTATGTAATAAATTCTGATGCAATCAATGTAATTACATTTCCTGCAATTTTACATTATTTCTGCATTTTGTTTTATGTAATTTGGAGTAAATATGACAGAATGTAATTCAGAGTAGATCTGACAGAGTACAGCATTTTCATGATGTGTTCCAAGGATTGTGTGAACCACAGTGCAGGTTCAGACGATCCTTGGCCCATGACACATTTTTCTTTTCAGTAAGCACTCCTTCTGTGGGATTATTCTGAAAGGCCAATAAATGTTCCAAATATGAAAACATTTAACAATTTCGACGTCTAGTTGACATTGATAGTTTCAAAATATTATAAGTATCTTTACAAATCAGATCAAATACTTCCTATATATGTCTTGCTTAGTCATCCATCAATCCTGATGTAGAAGATATTTTTGATGTAGCTCATTCAATTTTGCTTCAAATGACATGATCTTTTTTACAACAGATATATTGAATATGTGTTTCTATTCAATGAAACATTTTTAAGTCCAGCCCTTTGTAGTCTATTAGTAAAATTTGTAGTCTATATCCAACTTCGTAGTCCATGTCTGATGTTTGTAGTCTTTTATTGTCTATAAGTGAACTTTGTAGTATATGTCCACCTTTGACAATTTACTAGTAACTGGTAATGGATGCTATTCTAAATGAAAAGTTGAAAAGAAATTTGGGGAGGTAATGCTCACTGTTGGTGATGATCTTGCAAATATAAAAAGAGGCAGAAAATAGCAGCACAATTATAGACAATTAGAGCATGTTCTCGCTAGTGGTGATCACTTTGGGTAATGTGTTCAGGGTTGGTGTTGTTGGCAAGCTAGTCAAAGGAACTATATCTTGGTTGCAACCAATTATTCAGCACTTGTTTCCATACTCCTGTTCATGAAGAATACAAAATGATCCACCCAAGCAGTGAGAAGATCATTTTCACAATCCTCATATCCACAGCGAGTTGGACCCATAACAATCCCATCAACAACATGCATTGTGACAAATCCCTGCTCGACATCCATGTCATCAGGATCATTAGAAGGTCTAAAAGGATGTGTGCATTCAGAACAGGCATGTCCTTGAGATGCACTAATGACTCCTTGTTGTCCCAAATGATTGAAAGCTGCATGTCTTACAGCATAAATATTATCTTATCACTTTAGCAAGTCCCTCTGCCAAATTTGAGTCATCTGGAATTCCAGGAATTGCCTGGATTTTGCTGGATTCTGGCTAGAATCAGTGGAGGACAATAAAGACCTCCATTCAGTTGATAAAAGTAAAAATGCCATACTGACACCAGAAGGGATGCCTTGCGCACAACACTAACAATGGGGATGACCAATTTCTTGAGACATCAGGTTTGTGCTTTCAACATCACCATTTCAAAAGTTTTTTTGTAAGGAATTTAATGATATTAAGTGAATGCATCCACTGAAATGGTCTAAACCTTTGGGGCTACAACCTTATCAGTCCAGAATTTTTATTTAAGACCCTTAAACCTGTTAAAGTGCCTAATATTAAGGTATATCTCACCAAGAAAGATAGAAATAAAAATTCTGCTCTGATAGGTTGATTTAAAATCAAATTCTAAGCAAAATGTGTCTGCCAACCATACTCATAGCTGTTGTGGTTGAGAATATATGTCCTATATATTCTAGAGGGCCATTTTTGGCAGGGAGAACAGGCTGATTCCGCATTTTTGGTGCAATAAATACAATTATTACATAGAAATTTCTCTCAGTGGATGCATTCACTTAATATCATTAAATTCCTCACAAAAAAACTTTTGAAATGGTGATGTTGAAAGCACAAACCCAATGTCTCAAGAAATTGGCTATGTGACGCTGTCACATGGCATGTCACTGGTCATCACACTTACCAAGGATTGGTCATCCCCACTAACAAGGGAAATACTACACTTGTTGACATATCAAACAGAATAAAAACAAATGAACTTCAAAGGATATTGGGTATAAAATATTCCAATTCTAGCTGGTATTCGGTAATGACTTGAGTAATATTGTATTTTTAGACTCACCTTCATGGAGTTCCCTCATCTGTGGGAACATTTTCAAGCAAAATTCCAGATCACCCTTTAGTTCATTCTCCTTCATTGAGCTGCAGAATGTCAGTACTAGGTATGTATTTATGTCCCAAACTTGTGTAAGTATAAACTGCTGATTATCCTGAATCTTGCTTGGAAACTACAACATTCTCCCAATTGAATTCCAAATTAAATTGAACAAAATACAGGAAATTGAAATACAGACTAACTACCATTAACTACATTAAACTGAGTGGTGCTGGGCTGTCGTCGCCATTCATGGGTGGTGGTGCTGGGCCTTTGTCGCTGTTCATGGGTGCTGGTGGTCCGCCATTGGTGTGGTCGTCATTGCTGTTCATAGGTGCTGGTGGTGGCCTTGTCCACCATTCATAGGGTGTGGGTGTGGGTGGTCATCCCCATTCGTGGGTGGTGGTCATGGGCTGTGTTGGTGTTGTCCTGGGATGTGTCTGCCATTTGTGGGGTGTGGTGGTGGGTGGTTGGTCGAGTGGTGGTGGTGGGGGGTCGTGTCCACCGTTGGTTGGGGTGGTAAATATTGTGGCTCTGCTCCTGAGATGAAGTGTTCAATTCTTGCATGTTGCACTTTTTAAATATTAAATAATAACAACAATAGTGACAAAGTTTGTACTTGGAAATTCCTACTGCTCCATGTACTTGGAATTCCTATTGTATGGACTTCACTACATTCAGTCTATTGGAGTCCATAATTCCAAGTGATTTGAATCCAGTCCAGTAGGCATTTAGCAGGACTCCAGTAGGACTGGGATACAAAATTTGTATGGTGATCAGCCAACATCAAATGTTTCTCAGTTCAGTTGGAGTCCTCCTGGACTCCTGGACTCTGGTAGGAGTCTGGTAGGAATAGGTGGGGGAGTGTAAAGAGCTCCATTCATTCCAGGTGTGATTCTGTCCATGTGAATTCTGGAACCATTCTGGTGGAATTTGAATTCCATTCCAAATTCCACCAGATTTGTGTTACAATTTTGGCAGGTCCCTCTGCTAAATTTGATTCCCACAGAATTCTCGGAATTGCTTGGATTTTACCAGATTCCAGGCAGTGATACAAAGTGTAACAAAACACTCCAAAAAATGTGAACTTTAGCATTCATTCATGTAAAACCCAGTAGCATGCTAAATACAAATTGCTAGGATCATAAGAATCAATGGACAAGCCCAGTCTAGTTGATTAAAGTACCCTTTGAGAATGATCCACACTGCTTTTCCCATCCTAACTATCTTTGAGAGTTCGCTCTGCTTGTTCAAATGTGAGCTTCAAATTATTGACATATTTTGTGTCATAAACAACAGGTCATAGTAGGGGCTTTGAGGGATGTATCATGAGATCCTCATTGTAGAGTGGCAATTTTGACATCCTGTTGCATTCCTGCAAGGGAACAAGTTCAATGTTTAGGAATTGCATGGCAAAAAAAACAAAATGGTTTGACATATGGCCCCACAGATTACGCAGAAATCTTCACCAGCATACCAATATGAAAATATTAGAGATTGCACAGTAACAATGTAATCTTGAAGTATCAAACCTGGAAGTATAGATCCAACATGTAAACTCCACCATTCCAATTTATATGATTCCCCAAGGCCATGACCTGGCCTATTTAAAGCCTCTGGAATGATAAGAAAAAAAGTGCTAATCATTGACTAGTGGCAAGTAAGAAACAACATAGGCCTCACCTTGATATGGAGTGTAACAATACACTCCTAAAAATGCGATTTTTAGCATTTATTCATGTACAACCCAATAGTACTATTAAATACAAATTTCAATGATTACAAGGAGGGATAGACAAGCCCTCTCTAGTAAATTAAAGTATCCCCAAGAAATGTGCAAGTCTAGGTAGTAGAAATCACAGTTGGCATGTGATCAGGCCACTTTGATATGCTTGAAGCCTATAATAAAGACTACATTACCACAAAATAGTCCACAATAGGTGTTCTAGAGTAGAAGAACCTCAGCACAGGGTGATGGATTATACATTAAACATGGGCATTTATTATCAAAGGAGTAAATTTATCAATATGACGAAAGATGTGTAAGCAAATAAATGCAACACAAGCCAGAAGTGTGAAGTTAGAAAGTCACATGTGGAAAAGTATTACACAAGCAAGCTCTACCAGTCGAGCTTGTGATCATTTTCACACGCTCATCACATATATGACTTGTCACACAAAAGAATACCTCTGATATTATGTTACATTGAGAAATTAGGTTTTAGGAAACTATTAGCTTTCCTTCCTAATTAACTTAAGAGAATACTACCAGTGCTAACAACAGTACAAGTATGAAGCCTAGTAATAAAAAGACAACACTAAAGTACAAGGTTTGCAAGCATGCGAGCCATTTCCAGAAGTTTCCATGCACACATCAAAAGTGATGCATGGTGTGCCGCTGAAAAACATATGACAGAACTATTGAATGGCATAATGATGTTCTAAAATGCAAAGAGCAAGCCAAGATAATGGTTTTTTATCAAAAATCTACCTAAGTGAAAGGTGTTGAGGGCAACAACTCAATGGATTAGTGAGCCTATCAACAATATGACTTAATATGCCAACATAGTAACCAAGACAATATGAGAAAGAAAACACACGAGATCAAAAAGAGATAAAAATACCATTTCAGCTATTTCCACATACACATCAAAACTGATGTGTTCAGTGAATTATAGTTGATACACTAAATCTGTAGTGAAAATAAAAACCATACACTAGTAAAATATAGGAGCTACCTGGTTATTGAAGTATTACTTCCAAATGAGCTGCAACTACAAACTGTAATTTTAATGTATGCAAAATGGATTGTTTCACCACTACATGGTGGCAACATGACCACAACATGATGGCAACATGAAACAATGACCACAAAATGATAACCACAACAACACCAACATCATGATGACACACAATCTGATGGATACAAGGGAACACAACCACAACATGACCATTTCAGCACCTAAGCTTATTGTTGCAAGCAGAAGGCCTCCTGTAGCCCTGGAAAACATTTATAAACAAAGGAAATTTTGTTGAGGATCGAGCCAAAATGTTAGAGAGAACAGGAGTGGCTTGACACACAGAAACTTCAGAGAGTGGCAAGAGTTAGAGGAGGAAGGTGGAAACAATGAGAAAGGAGAGCACAGGAGTCTGTGAAAGAAGTTCAAGAGCAGGAGCAACTTGATATGGAGACAGGTGAAACAAAATGGCCAGAGTTAGAGGAGAGAGAAAGTGGTTCAAGAATGTAAGTGATTTAGCAACAGCTGGTGAGAATGAGGAGAACGATTGATGCAAGAGGCTGAAGAAAGGCAACTGACACACTGGTGTAGTCATTTGTCATTATATTTTCTGTTAGTAACTGCTCAAGGGTTGTATATGGCAATTACTATGGCTATGGACACACAACTTCAAGACCAAGACATCATGCTAATCATCCGGGTTTCCAAGGGAAATGGTAGCCCAGTACAGATTGAAAAAAGAATTGGCCAGGATGTGGTCATTAAAGTCAAAACTCAACCTCACTTGTATTCCAAGATGTGCTATCTTATTTTCTGTTCTCAGAACCATATGTTCTGACATGTTGAAAAGGAGGATGTTATACAGGAGGCTAGACATGTGATGGAAGACTCCTCAACAGCCTTGGCCTTGAAATGGTTCGAAAGTGCACTGGACTATAACTCAGCAAAAGCGATATTGGACAAGGGTGATGCCATTACAGAAACAGATGTTGCACCTTTCCTCAAAACTGGCTCTGACGTAGAGATGTAGATATGTATATTGGACAATTAGCAGTCAAGTCCACATGCCAGAGACACATTGGTCACTATTGTTACAAGCATATTCTCCAGAACCAATCACTGAAATATTAATTCATAAAGCAAAGTCGAAAAGCTAGACAAGTTTAATTGATTTTACAAATATATTCATTTTATGGTAGTTGTTCTTTGTTTTGATTTATGATTGTTACAACTTAAATACAATATAGTTGAAATCCATCTTGATGGTAGAAATACTGATCGGGGTGTGTAAGGTACTGGTATTCAGTAACCGCACAAAATTTATTTTCCTAGTCTGATAGAATAGGAAAACTATTGAAATTGATGGGTAGTGGTGGTGGGTACCTGTTGCCCATTGTGGTTTGAGGGTGGTGGTGATGGTGGCACTCATTGCTGTTTATGGGTTGTGGTGATGGGTTGTTGTCCATTGATGGGCAGTTGTTGACATTTGTCAAGAGTTGGAATGATAATTCTATTGACTATAGAGTTGTTGTTGTTTTTAATCAACCTCACATGACTTACAAAAAGGATTCAATGTCAAAGATTTCCAAACTGTGATTTATCTGGCTATGGAAAATCCTCCAATTACTCTAATCCTGGAGTTCTCAGTCAACTGGATCCTGCTCTTATAATTAAGTTTCCATCATTAGAGACACAGAAGTAGGATTATTCATATATTTGAACATGATCCAAGAGAGACAAAATATTTTCAAGCAATTCAAAGTGATATTAAATTTCAGAAAAACCATGGCTATAGAGAGCCAAACTATCAACTTGCGGCACAATAATTCATGCAATAAATAGTGCCACTTCCCTCAATGGTGGCTGCTATGGCCACTGACTCTATGAAACCTCCCCACAAATCAAAGCCCACACCTGAACCCAGTCAAGGAATGTGGGTGGTAACATTTACGTTAAGCACAAAGCCAGAGAAATGGTGGACCAGAAATGTGTCAGGATTTGGTAGAACATTGACAAGGTGTTGAAGCTTGTCAAAAGTATTAGGAAGCAATTAATTGACCTAGCAACAAACATTAGAAATGCACTGATAACCAGATAATCACTCACTAGTTTTGCAATCCAACTGAGAACAGGCCCCAAAGTTTCTCTAAGGGCAGAAGTAAAGGAACTTCCAAAACCCTCTTTAGTAGTGTCAACAAACTTCGGGACCATCAGATAAATGAATTGTATTTTAGTGCATAAGGTCTTGTAGATATCATTCAGAATGTTGTCACAGATTAAAGCTATGAGCTCCTTGACTCTATTGTTGATTTAAGTCTATAATACACAAAAATAAAAATAAAAACAGAATGAACTCATTGAGCCACCTGCTCTCAAAGTACAGGTATTTGTGTGAGGCATTTTTATGAAAGTCTTCAGTAACTTTCATAGTGTAATATCATTCCTCTTCAACAACCTTCAATCTGTTCACCTTGCCCTCTTAATCAATACTCCTTGAGCAGATTAATTGCAACTATCTTAAGATCTGGAGTAGTGCTTTGTTTTTTGTTCAAAAGGATATCAGACTCTCCTACAAGCTGGATTCTGTTACTTGGCATGTAAAATTAGACATTCAGGATTATTTGTCAATAAGAACAGAATTGAGAGAACATTGGAAAGACTAACTTTGGAGCTGAAATTGTCTTTAACAAACTTATTGAAGACTTTAAATGTGATATCAGGAAAGTCTTGTTCAGATAAACCTGAAACTCCAGATAGCAAAGTCAAACAGAGCAGCATCCAGATTATCATCATCATGTGAATAACAGCTGGCAGCTGTGGCACTTGTTTTGTTCGCATCATTTGTAGGTTTTCAGGGGGGTACATACATTGGTAAGAGGTGCGGTTGGTGTGGTCATTGTCATCCTGATCCCATGTTCATGATCAATTGGCTTCATTGTGATGGCAGGCAGTGGTGGACCATGGTGGTGGTGGTTGATGACAAGAGTTGAGGGTTATTGTGTTGATTGTGAACACTCTTGCTCATCTAAGATGGTGTGCACAATAAAAAGATGGTTATACCAGTTGTGTAATGCAATGGAGAGATGAGAGGTGGTATGGTAGCCAAATAAGGAGATTATTCGTCAGCTTATCTCCTTATATAGTAGAATGGTCATAGTGGAGGAAAAGAATCTTACTAGAGCTTACCAAATAAAGTATTAATCCTTTTGCAGGATGTGACTCATCTGTTGTCATGAATTATCAGTTCTCCACTTGTCAAATGTGTATGTCTAATATGTGACCAACACAGTGCAGCCACCAGTCATAGTCTGATAGCATCTGCCTTAGAAAGGATCTCCTAAGATGTAAATACCATCTATTAATCTAAATTAAAAGCTGAAATATTTACCAAAGTTATACACATTGCCTGCACCTTAACCTCAAATACTCTAAGGTCTCATCAGTCCCCCCCCCACATTTCCTGCCAAATTTCAGTCCTTCCTGTTGGTTTCCAGTGTTTCCAGAGGAATCAAATTGGCAGGGATATGAGCCACAATTTCATTTCACACACTGGGATATGGTTTTGTTCCAGAATAGTGACTGGAATAGTCCCTAGAATGACTAGAATGGAATCCAGTGACATTACCTCTAAACACAACCATGGAGAAAATCTTAAGGAAATTGGCTAGAAAGTCGGAAAGAAATGTGTAAAAAACAGGAATGGTGCTCACTGTGGCCATGATGTTTCCGGGGCTGTGAGTCTATTTCAGTATGCACATTCAACCATGAAAGATTGTGAAAAAATGGCTATAAAACCAAAAAGATATGAGTAAAAAATAGAAATAGTATTGACTGACTGTTGCCATAATATCATCACCATTAATGAGCATTATCAACATTTTCACTAATTTTCTGCCAATTCTCTGTTCATTTCATCATTGAAAGTGTACTCCAAATGCTCAAAATAGTATACAATTTCAAATAATTAAAATGACAGTTGTAGCCCTGTGCTATAGTTTTTTCAATATTTGAGTCAGCATCATCCCTATTTTTCCCTTTGATTTTTATTTATTTTCACATTTGGGAGCAAGCTGCATACCATAAAAACACTACACCATGGAAAGTCCACAGAATGGAAAGAAACACCCATGGAATGGTCCATATATTCCATTCTCATTTCAAGAAGTCTAGTATTACAGCTATCTTCATATTGATAGTCCAGGGTATTCAGTAGGTACACAATGGAAGATAAGATGTCCACATGGTCGATTATCCCATGCACCATAAAGCAAGCCTAACGGTCTGTATTTTTCCTCATTTTTGTTGCCATTTTTTATGTAAAAGTGAAAAATTTGCCATATTTGGTAATTTTAATGTTTATTATGGTTGCTCCATTTCTGACCCATTAAATTCTAGTGACTAGTCAGGAATGGCACCCTGTTCCAGTGTGGGAATCACATTCTGGCTGGTGTCTCTGACAAATTTGAGTCCACAGGAATGACTGGGATCTGCAGGAATGACTGGAATCTGGCAGGAATCAGTGGGGCATTGATAAGAGCTCCTCAAGAAATGTATGTTTATTCCCTGAAGCCATTGGGACCACCTACTGTGAAATACTGCCAAAATGTAATGGGTACTTACTAATTGTAATGAAGATGGGGGGTATGCATTGATGATGGTCTGTGTGCATTTCCTAATGAAAAATAGCTGTTCAGAAAATTTCAGAAAAATTAGGGGATGGTGATACTTATGGTGATGATGGTGGGGTGCCACATTTATGGTCTATGCATATTTCCAAATATGGGAAGTTATCCTCTGCCAGATGAAAAATATCAATGAAATGCAAAAAGAAAATAGGAAGAAAGATTGGAATTGGTGATAATGATGAGGGTTTGGAGGGTGAGCCTGTGCTGGATATAAAGAATATAAAAAATATCAGAAAAAAATGGAGGATAGTTGGTGACCATGTTGGGGGTGCTGTTTCACTTCAGTCACCCACAGACTACTCACTATTAGTCTCAATGGTATGGAAAACCCATACCATACTACACTCACACCCATACCATGTCACCTTATACCATACCACGTCTTTCATACCATACCATGTAACTTTATACCATCATACCAAAGCTGTCACAGGGTGTCTGGGGTCCTTTTTCAAAATATGGAAATTATTTCTGCAGGCTGCAATACTGGTCCATTTGGTGCCATCTTTTGTGGAAAGGTTCTTGTGGTTTTTGCTAAGATTTTCAGCTACAAGTGGAGGCCAGATAGTTAACCCCATCCTTTGAAAATCAGTTCAATTGAGCTTTATCCTAGGTTTTTCCATTCCTGAAAGGCCATTGACATGAATATTTTGAATAATGGATTAAATATATTTTGCCCAGTAGGGCCAATCGGACAGTCCTCCCCATTTACATAAAAACTACATATGATAGAATCAAGTATTGTTGTCCTGAGTGTTTGGCCAAAGTCTTGATTATCAAAATATTTGGTCCAATCCATTAAAGCGAGTGATTCTATCCAATCCAAAGGCTTGTCAATTGTGGAGCCAGGGCTACAGATTAAGGAAGCTCTTGTTGGTGATCACTTCCAAAAACCATGATACTATGTTGAGCCTTATTCATTCCACATGTGGTATGATGATATCATACCACAACCATTCATACCATACCAAGTCATACCATACCATACCATACTATACCATAGCCATACCATAGGAAGGGAAGGATACCATACCATAGTCACACTTTAGGAATGTTGATCATTAGGATTACTTAGACAGGAATGGACAGAAAAATTAGATTAATCTGGAGGAAGAAGGGAGTGAGGGACAGGGAATTGGGTGAGGGAGGGCAAAGTGAGGGAGGGGGGGGGAGGTATGGAGAGTGTGAAGGAGGGGGAGGAGTGTGAGGAAGGGGGAGGAGTGTGAGTGGGAGGGATGGAGGAGGGAAGTAGAGAGGGAAGAGGGATGGAGGAAGAGAAGAGGGAGGGAGAGAAGAGGGATGGAGGGATGGAGGGAGGGGAGGGGGAGAGGGATGTATGGAGGGTGTCCATCATCATCATTTGTCATTGTAGTCATCCTCCATCGTTGTCGATGTGATGTGGCCGCCAATGGCCGTTGTCCCCTTCCGTTTGGTGAGTAATTCAGAGAATGGAAATGAAGAGGTGGTGTGTTTGACAATTGATCTAAAGTCAGGATCCTGAAGATCCTGTAATAATCTGCATAGTGTGTGTCTGAATAATACCAAATATTCAGAATAAGTGTTCTTTGTGCAGGAATGATGTGGGACAATACAGGAGGACTTAGTGATGCCTTAGAGATTCCTGCTGGATTCCAGTGCCATTCCAGTGTAATTTACCAGCCAAATTTTCACTCCAGATATGGAATTTTGTTATCCTGGTTTTTAGATCAGAACAGTCCCCAGAATAGACTGGAACAGAATGGCACTGGAATGCAGTGACTAGAATGGATACTAAAAACTGCCAAATATGGCAAGTTTTGGATGTTCAGATGAAAAATGGCAATAGAATCAAAAAGGAAATAGGGATGGTGTGGTGATGTTGTTGGGGTACCATTTACATAGTCTGTGGACATTTTCAAATATGGTAAGTAGTGCAATTAGAGTCAGAAAGTCAGGAAAAAGGAAAAACAAATAATAGACATGATGTAGACTGCTGTTGACAATGTTGGGGTACTGTTCACATGGTCTGTGCACAGTTTCAAATATGGTAATTAATACAAGTATAGCCAGAAAATTTGGAAAAAATAAGAAAAAAATGAGAAATATAATGTACACTGTTGTTGACAATGTTGGAGTAGTGTTTACATGGTCTGTGCACATTTTCAAATATGGTAACTATTGAAAATATGGCTAGAAAACAGAAAAACAGTATAGACATGGTGTTGATCATTGCTGACAATGTTGGGGTGGTGTTGATATGGTCTGTGTGCATTTCCAAATATGGAAAGTGAGGCTATGCAAAATGACAAATAGCAAAGAAATTAAGAAAAAAATAGAGGATGGTTAGTGATGATGTTTGGGTGCATTTTCAAATATGGAAATATTTGCATTTATGGAGTAAAAATAGCTATCAAATGGCAATAAAATTAGAAAAACATAAGAATCTTGGTCATTATTGTTATGTGACATTTTCAGAGTCCAGGGGATATGTCCAAAAAAGGAAATTTGAGTGTCTCTAATCAAAGATAGCAAAAAATCAGTAAAAATCGAGGTGATGTATGCACTATGAGGCACTGCTTTTAGGGTCCATGTCAGGGTAAAAAGTGAAGAAAAAGAAGACAAGTACACTTCAGTCACCCACTGACTACTGACTATTAGTCTTGCAAACTCCATGGATACTACAGGACTAAAAGTCAGGGTGTATATCTACATTATATATATCCTGTGGCTTGTATATCTGCACTCTGACCCAAATATGTTTTGAGCACCAATGTCACACTAAATATATTTCCTCTGTCAGGACCCTGAATTCTCTGTAGAAATATATTTCTTCTGTCTAGACCCTGAATTGTGACTGTCACACTGTGGAAATATATTTCTCCACTGGCATGGCCTCAGGATATATTTTGCATTTGGGGATGACTCAGGATATTGACTAAGGGTGTCTGGGGTCCTAGGTTGAATAGAAAAAAATTTGTTATTTTTTCATTATTGGGGGTATCCCTGGCATTTTTCCCTTTGTTTATAGATGCAAAGACCCCAGTGGAACTCAATGCTGAAATGAAATCGGGGTATGAAAATTGTGCCATGGACATAAAACCCCAGGACTGCACTGGGAAAATGCAATCCGAAATGACCCAGGGATTTAATTACAGTTACAAGGGAGATATTTTGCATTTAAAATTGTGCCATGGACATAAAACCCCAGGTGGACCACAGAGTGAAAATACAATCTGGACATCTAAATTGTGCCCTGCACATGAAAATTATTAGATCAATTACAAGATGTTGAATATCCTAGCCATGTCAAAGTGGTTGGAAATGTTCTAGGTGTGTCAAAGTGGCCAGAAATGTTTGAGGCATGTCAGACCAGTAGGAAATGTTCTAGCCATGTCAAACTGGCCATAAATGTTGCAGTGGTAACACAAAATCAGAAAAAACAAGAATGATATTTGTGGTTGCCATCATGTAGGGGCTGTGTTCAAGCTCCATAAGTGTGTCTTTCTGAGGCTCTGATTTCGAATTTTACATCTTTTTAACAGTTTTCTTTATTTTATGTGCAACAATGACATCAATACAGGCTTTTGGAACTCCCTATATTTGAGCTATTTCTTTGATTGCCTAGTGTTTTCTTTGCCTGGCTCTATTTCTTTCCTATTTCATTTCTTGCCTGGCTGTATTGAATGCATTACCTGGCTCTATTTATTAATGGGGATGGTACATATGTGGATGGGACACTGCAGTCAGGGTCCATCTCAGGGTTGAGACTACAAAAGTTTGTAAGATCGCTTTTTTGGTTAAAAAAGTTTGTAGTGTCCGCTTTTTTGATTACAAAGTTTGTAATGTCCGCTTTTTGAGACTACAAAAGTTTGTAGTCCGCTTTTCTGATATTTTGTAGTGTCCTTGACTTTGTGTAGGTACATGGGGATGACTTTGGCCAAACAGCGTTCCATCATTCAGTCTTGGTACACCCAGAGAATTACTGTGTAGACTAATTATGGGTAAGGGCCAGATAGTGGCAACTAATGATAAAATGAACAGAGAGGACAGGCAAGATGTTAGTGAAGTCAAACACTTCAACTACACCATGGCCAGGTTGACTATGATCAGAAAATGAATGTCTGAGGGTACCAAGACTGAATGATGGAGGGCTGTTTGGCCAAAGTCATCCCTATTTACCTGCACAAAGTCACGGACACTCCAAAATATCAGAAAAGCCGACTACAAACTTTTGTAGTCTCAAAAAGCGGACACTACAAACTTTTTTAATCAAAAAAGCGCACCTTAAAAACTTTGTAGTCTAAAAAAAGTAGACACTACAAACTTTGTAATCAAAAAAGCGGACACTACAAACCTTTTTAATCAAAAAGCGCACCTTACAAACCTTTGTAGTCTCAAAAAAGCGGACACTACAAAATTTGTATTCAAAAAAGGGTACCCTACAAACTTTTCTAATCAAAAAAGCGCACCCTACAAACTTTTGTAGTCTGACTTGGGAAGCTGTTGGTAAATATATGTAAACAAACTCCGAAATGGGCATCTGAAGTACAATTTGGGGTTTTCTGCTTTCCTCTGCTTGATATAACACAAACTCAAAATAGATTATGGTTCCTGTAATATTTAAGTATGTCTCCGAGGACTTTACACTCCTCCACATATTCCGGTTGGACCCATTGAGAGTGTAGTTAGGTATACAAAGTAGTTATTATTGTACTTCTAATACGTGTTAGAGTACTTATTGTATACTTATCTATATCAATATAAATTCTTTAATGTTTTTGGTTGTTTGGTGGAGTCCAGACAGAGTCTATGTGCAGTCCATCTGGACTCTGGCTTGATGATCCAGAAATATATAGATTTTGTTGTATTCAAAGTACACTCCACCTGGACTGGAAGGAGTCCATCTGGAGTCCAACCGGAGTGTGTGGAGGAGTGTAAAGTACTGCACGGGAGTCCACATGGATTATGTGGGGGAGGGTAAAGACCTCAAGAATTGAATTGATTATCCGCTGAAACAAGATGTGAATTGAGGGGGTGATGTAGAAAACTGATCCAAAGGGAAGGCTAACCTTGAATAAGTGCAAATAAAGAGGTCAAAGTGGATGAATGCCAGAGTGCATGCCTGTGGTGTCTGGAGTGCTGAGGAAGTGAAATGGGGAATATGCGAAAGTTCCTGAAGGTCTTGTGATGGTCTGCCTGGTGTGTGCAAATAATACCAGATATTCAGAGTGGGAGTGCTTCAAGAAGGAATAACATTCAGATATGTGGGACGATGATACGGAGTGTAACAATACACTCCTAAAAATGCGAATTTTTAGCATTTTACA
>KN838597.1:140659-159567 GCA_000827195.1 Laccaria amethystina LaAM-08-1 | reverse complement strand
CGCGTGTCGCACGGTTCGCTCTCCCGCGTGTAACGAGCTTCTCAACGATGCACCTGAAGCTTCGGGGATGTGATGGGAGATATATTGGTATGTTTGTAAAGGTTTTGCAAACATCTTACAGTGTGTGTCAAATATTTGAAGGTGTAATGATGTGTGATGCATGAACATGTGATAAAGTCTTTGGATATATTGGACATGTGCATAGGATATTCGGAAGGATAGAAGTGTTCAAAGTCAAATTACATAAGCAACACTGTTGTTTACACACACCGTCAACTTCTTTTCCTTGTTCTCCCTCCACATTTTCCAGGATATAAGCTCGTATACAGTCCAATACATTCAGTACTTTCCACTCCCCCCCC
The DNA here is from genome assembly GCA_000827195.1 of Laccaria amethystina LaAM-08-1. NCBI lineage: Eukaryota > Fungi > Basidiomycota > Agaricomycetes > Agaricales > Hydnangiaceae > Laccaria > Laccaria amethystina. The sequence continues at coordinate 159,205 of KN838597.1, read as the reverse complement.
AATTTATGCAGGACTGGCTGGAGTCCTTCAGGAATCTTTAGGACTGGGACAGAGTTTGGCAGGATTTCTGCTAAACTAGAGTATATTATGGACTTCAGCCAGATCTTATGTGACTCAATCCATACATGTCAGACATGATGCTGATAACTTAATCCTTATGATATTTATATTTGAACAAAGTATATTCAATAGAACTACATAAATTGATTTCATTACATTGTTAAAGGCAGAGGGAGGGAGGGGTGAAGTATATTCAATAGAAATATATAAATTTATTTTACTACATTGTTAAAGGAAGGGAGATGGAGTGGAGGGGAGTGGGAGTGGAGGAAGGGGAGGGAGTGGAAGAGGGGGGAGAGAGTGGAGGAGGTGGGAGAGAGGGGTGGTGCTGGGCCCTCATTGCTGTTTGTCATTGGGGAACATCATTTCTGTTCATCATTGGCATGCATAATTGCTGTGGGTGGTTCTGGGCAGATGGAACTGACATTGTTTTTGCATCATTTCCCCTTGATCAAGCCCTACCCTTGTCTTCACTGATCATTTTCAAAAGGATGATAATTTTCAAAGCAAGTGTTGAAAGCAACTCAGAAGCCTGTGGAATCTCTTTTTAATTCAATCAACACCTGTGTTAAAGGAAATACACAGCTAGCTATTGATGCATGCAAGGTTGGGCAATATTGCCTCTTGGAATTGGTTTTGGGGGGCCTGCTGCTTGCAACAATGAACTTGGGGTACTGCTTATTGTTCTGCACAATATTGCACTTTCCACTCCACACCAGATCCTAAAAACACTGACATGTACTGTTGTGGAAAATGTTGGAGTAGTGAGTACTGCTATCTAATGCACAAATGTGTGATTTTATTTGCTTCTCAAAGGCAACATTATTGCAATGGATGCAATATTGATTCATATGTGATGCATATTGCGTTAATTGAATGGCCAGGGCAAGATATATGGTCTTTAATGGCTGGTGATTGATTGTCCACAGCAAAACCTGGGATAAAACCCAATTGAACTGATTTTGAGAGGGTTGAGTCCACTGCATATCCTCCACTCACAGCTTCAAATGTCAGCAAAAACATGAAGAACATGTCCACAAAAGATGGAGCTCAATGGACCAGTATTACAGCCTGCAGGAATATTTTTCATATTTTGTAATGAGCACCCCAAACACCCAGTGACAGCTTTGGAATGATGGAATGGCTAGCCCTGGCCTCCATTATTCCAATGGTATTGGTATTGGGTGGCTTGGCATTGGAATGAGGTGACTTGGTGTTGGAATGAGGTGGCTTGGTATTGGAATGTAAGGGATATGGTATAGGGGTCATATACCACCTTAGAATGAGTACTATTAATGTTCCCTAATTCAAAGAATTGGACCACATCATAGGTACCCCACAAATGGGTGACTGAAGTGAGAAAAAAAAAAAAAGCAATGGTCAGAAAGATTGATTACCTCATATCTCAACAATAGGAACACTTTCGAACAAATTTTTAACCAATTCCGGATGTTACAGTGCAGGGCTACAACTTTCGTTTTGACCATTCTTGGTAGTTGGTCATGTGACCATTGTTTCAAGTTTGCAATGGGTGAAATTGGAAAAAAATAGAGATAGTGTAAACAATATATGCACTGTTTTCAGGGTCCATGTCAGGGTCATTTGCATACATCCTAAAAACAAAAATGTCACTTTGTTTGACCCAAAAATGAAAAACAAAAACAAGATAAGGATAATTATGGGTCAATCCAATGAGATATCAGGACCATGGTCACATAACCAATTACCAAAGATGGACAAATACAAAAATTGTAGCCCTAAACTGTAGCATCCAGAAGCAGTTGGAATTTTGTTCTAAAGTGCTCCTATTGTGGAGATATAAGGTAAAAAATTCTTCCAAGTGCTGGATTTTTTTTTTGGTGTTTTTCTCAATGAAAACTATAACAAATAATATATTTTCAAACACCTTTAGAAAGCTAAGAGAAGGGGCTACAACTTTTTTATTATGGCAATGATTGCTCAACAACGTAGGTCCATACCCTAAAAAGGAAATTGACACTGAGAAAGGGAAGAAGAACCAGAAGATGACATTGGACTTGATGAAGATACAGAAGAGGAGTTGGATAAGGAGTAATTCTACAAATACAACAGTCAAAAGGAAAGAAGTGTATATTAGTGTATAAATATATCATAACAGGTAGTTTTTTCATAATATACTTTAATTTAAAATAAATCCTGCCAAGCTCTGTCAGGTCCTGCCAAGCTTGGCAGGACTGGCTACCAATATGAAGACTTTGGCTTGCAATACTGCAGAGTCATCAGGATTCCATCAGGAATTGGGGCGGGGGGCTGGAAAGTGCTGTATAATCTCCACAGCCTCCCAAAATATATCATTAGCAATTGTGATGTTCTGTTCATCAGTGTTTTCTGGGCACATCTTCACAAATTAATGGGGACTAAGCTAAAAATATCTAGCTCTTACTACCCAGAGACTGATGGATCTACAGAAAGGGCCAACCATACCATCATGCAAGTGTTGTGCCAGTGTGTGAACAGGGATCAAACTGATTGGTTTGCCATGGTTCCTGCCATTGAGTTTATGATAAATTTGGCTTAATCAGAAAGCACTGGTTATGCACTGTTCTTTCTTAACACAGGACGAATGCCCAAAACCATGATTTGGGATTCTGCTTGCCCTGATGAATACCCTATAGTTTGAATGTTCACACTTCAAAGGAAGTTGGCACTAATTTCAGCACACAACAGCATTCTGGCTGCACATGTTGAACAAACACACAATACCAACAGGAAACACCAGCTTTTACCTTTCAAAGAAGGCAACCTGGTCTACATCTCTCTGAAAAACATATCTTTACGCAAGGGCTTAGCCCAGAAACTGGTACCTAAATTCACTGGGCCTTACAAAGTGTTAAGATATTTTAAAAATTAATCTTTCCAATTTGAACTACCCCCAAATCTGAAACAAAGAGGTGTGCATAATGTTTTCCATGTGGCCTTACTTTGGATTCACATCCTGAATGACAACTGATTATTCCCAGAATGTTAGACATGCAGCTTTCACTTGGTGAAGAGGCAGAGGGCAAATGGGCTGTTGAGAAAATTATTACCCATTCTGGATCTAAGGAGGAGGCAGTCTTTCAGGTACAGTGAGAAGCAGGCAATGTCAACAAGCTGCCTTATCATAAAATTGCCCATTTGAATGCCCTCCCCATCTACCTGGACCTCCTTGGAGTTGACAAATTTTCGGATTTACCAAATGGACAAGGCACACTGCAGAGAGATGACCCTCAGATTCTTATTGAGCCTGTTGAGCTCCAAAAAACATTTTAATCTCACCATGTCTCATCTAAATCATTCCCCATTGTCCACTCATCCTCATCTAAAATCTCCCCTCACTCTCATCAATCAACAAAACCCACCATGACAACCCCCGACACTTCTACCCCTTCCATTATATCTGACACCACTGCCCCAGCTGTTGTTACTGCCATTCCAAAGGTCCCTAAGGACACCCGTCACACTACAATTGAGCAACAGTGCTTCCATTGTCCCTCTCTCATCATGATCATGGGTACTGTCCAAACCAATGGCCCCATATCACAAGTTATTGCCTTACCAATGCATGGCTTCACAAGAATATACCCCCTTATCACGGTCTGCCTGTGGGCTATGAAGCATCACACTTTTCAACACCTCGACTGACAAGCAGCAACAGAAACGGTTCACCTCATACAATCCTGTTTTGAAGAAATTTGATCTTTCTGGAGAAGGTTGATCACCCCCACACCTAACAAGTGTAAAGATGCCCTGTCCACTGCTGGCAACATGTTAACACCCAAGCATATGAAAGTTGTGGATGGCTTACTTTGGAATGTCACTAAAAATGTGGCTGATGAAGAAGGTAGAGTTAACAAGTTAAAATTCAAAAAGTTTCAAGAACCAGCCATGGCATTGCACCATCTTCCTGGTCAATGCTGGCTGTGCTTATTGGTGATGGTGGTGGTGATGGGATGCAGTGTCATTTGCAATGCCATTGTTGTTTCTGGTGCTGCCACTATCATTGTCATTGATGATGGTCATGTGGTCAATTATGCTGGTTGTCGTCATTGGAAATGGTGCTGGTGGTAACCACTTTTATGATAAATGTAAGGCATTTGCCACAATTTCCATTGTGTATAATGCCACACTCACCAATGAAAGGCTCTCATTAGGTTGCCTATGTTATTTCATTCATTAAAATGCCTTATATTTTCATTTCCTCAGTAGATTTCCATCTCTCAATGACTTCATTCTTGTACCTTACTGGATTCCATCTTCATTCAATACCATTCCAAGTATAAGTTGTACAGTATTCCACATGGAATCCATATGGAAAATGTGGGGGTGTAAAGTACTGATTACCTCCCCGCCCATTAGAGTTGGGAATGATGCCCCTCTTTCCTCTTCTTGTTGTAGTCCCCTCATTCTGACACAAGTTGACAAATTATGAATGACTATGAAGGTGGGCCTTTCCACTCATTAAAGAAAGGAGTGAAGTGGTCAGTTGCCTTGAGCACTAGGGAAAGAAGGAGGCTATGCTCCATCGACTTTCACAGAGGTCCTTATTGTTTCCACAAAACTTTGATTGACATGGCTGTGTGCACAGCATTGGAATGCACGACCCCAGCCTCCACCATTCCAGTCAGTCCCTCTCACTGGAGTCCTACTAAATTCCTACTGGACTGATTCCAAATCACTTGGAATTATGGACTCTTATGGAATGAGTGTAGTGGAGTCCATACAAGGAGTCCAGTAGGGGAGTGTAGTAAGAATTTATGAGTACATAGTTTGTCACTATTGTTGTTATTATATAATATTAAAAAATCACAACATGCATGAGTTGAACCGTTGACCTCAGGGGCACAGCCACAACATCTACAATGAATGCTCCACCAGGTGCACCACAAAGCCTTTGGTATGTGAATAAAATTTGTGCTTGACATGCCAACCGGGAACCCCTTTTCTAAAAAGGATGTGAGCAAATTCAGCAAGTGGGAATTTTGCCCAAACATCAACTCACATCCTTCCACATCACCACCCTCACCTACCAAGACCCCATGACATGACAACAACAATGCAACATTGTCACCGTCTATTGTAAGTATATCCCTCTTCCCTCTTATAACAGAACTTCTAGCTGCAGCATTGTCAACGGCGATATGGCAAATGAACAGTACTTTTTGATGTCCTACAGATTCCCGCTGGAATGACCAGAATCCAGTGGGATCCAGCAGAATCCGCCAGAATGAGACCGGAATCCACCGAAATCAGACCAGAATCTACTGTCCTTTGTTGTCTATAAGCAAACTTTGTAGTGTACATTGACATTTTGTAGTCCATCAATAAATTTTGGTGGTCTCTGAGTGTCATTTTCCCTTTCTGGATATGCACCTTTCTTTTTTGGTGAACTTTCTCATGATACAATAGTTGTAGCCCCTTCTCCTAGCTTTCTAAATGTGTTGAAATTGTGTTGTTTGATTTTGTTCTCATTGAGAAAAGCACAAAAAAACAAAAACAAAACAAAACAACAAATGCAGTGCTCAGAAAAATCTTTACCTCATATGTCAACAATGGGAGCATTTTAGAACAAAATTCTAACTGATTCTCAAAGCTACAGTGCAGGGCTACAACATTCATTTTTTACCATTTTTGGTAATTGGTCATGTGACCATTGTCCTGATATCACATCAGATGAACCCTGACAGGTGTAACCATCATTATCTTGTTTTGTTTCACTTTTTGTCCAACTGGGTCAGATTTCCTTTTCAGGATATATGCAAATTACCTTGACATCCTGAAAGCACTATCCCATAGTGCATATATTATCTTTATTTTTTCTAATTTTTTTCCCATTTTCAATTAGAAACACTCAAATTTCCTCATTTGGACATCTACCTGGGACCCTGAAAATGTCACCTAACAATACTGACCATCATTCTCATATTTTTTAAATTTGATTGCTATTTTTAATCTATAAATGCAAATATTTCAAAAACATTGTCAACAATAGTGTACATTAGATTTTTCATTTTTTCTCTTTTTGTCCAGATTTTCTGACCATATTTGCAATACTTACCATATTTGGAAGTGTGCACAGACCATGTAAACAGTGCCCCAACATTGTCAATTTTTTTTCTCTTGTTTCCTGATTTTCAAGGTATATTTGAATTACTTACCATATTTGGAAATCTGCATAGACCATGTAAACACTACTCCGATATTGTCACCAACAGTGTTCATTATGTTTCTTCTTTTTTCCAGATTTTTTGGTTAATTACCATATTTGGAAATGTGAGTGGCGGTGGCCATGGGTGATGTGGCGATGCGGTGGGTGGTGGGGGATGATGGTGGTTGAAGGAGAGCCCTGAGACATGAGACATGTCACAGAACATGCTTGATTGGCAATTGCTGAATGGTCGAGCAAGCACAGGGAAATGTCAATTGTGAACTCAAAACTCAACCAATCAAGACATTCTATAGCCTGTTATAATTGATTTGATGAGCAGAACACAGCTACATAAATTTTATTGCAAAATATTAACATTGAACCACTCATCTACTGTTCATCATCACTCAGTTCTGCTCAGCTTTCAGTGATTCAGCAGTGAGCAGTGTTGATCAGTGCTGAGCACTCTGATTAGTTCTGATCAGCACTGAGTAACTCTGAGCAGGTCCATTACTGAGTCCCTTTCCAGCCAAATTGGCTGGGCCAAGAGCATTGCTCATTCTGATCAGAACATGTGGGGCGCAGACCAGACCTTGTTCAGTACCATCCATCAGCCATAGCCCAGGTCAAAAAGGGTGAAGTAACTCATATGCACTGCAAAGAGGCCTGGAGGGCTTCCATGGCCTTTAGTGAAAATAGAAATCTTGTCTGTGAAATGAGTGAATGTTGTTATTTTACAACATTCATTCGAACTAAGGCCCTGTCAGCATATGTAAACCCAGCATGCCCAGGCATAACCCAACTATTGTCAGAAAACCATGTGATGGACAAGCAGGTGATGGCCAGGAAGGGCCTCCCCAACTTTGTCACCAAGAATGCTAGCTTCGCCTTAAAACCCCTGGGATACCAAGAAGTTTTGAAACAATTTGGGCCACTCCAATCACAGGTCAAGTTTGAAAGCCCAGATAGAGTAAACAAGACCTTGGCTACAGCCCATCCTGGGTTCAACCTCAAAGTGTACTCTTCCAGAACATGAGTCTTTTAAACTGATTTGCAACTCTTCTTAGCAGCTCCCATTTCAAGATCCAGCAGCATTCACCACATTTGTCAAAGAGTTATTTAATGGCCTGTCACTGCTGAGTCTGAAAGATTTGCAGAAAAAGCATCATAAACTCATTGCCCTTGATGTCTTCACAAGCTCAATTGGAGTCACCCACACCCGTGGATCCCCCATAGAAATCAGTTGGAAAATTTTCATTTACAACTGACATATAGACAGATCCAAACCAGATATCATTCATGGCTGTGACAGCACACTGGATAGAATGTGTTGAAGAAAACACAGGTAGTGGCTCAAAGGAAACCCTTCAGCTTAGAACAAACCTCATAGGATTCCACAAACTGCCTGGACACCATACTGGTGAACATTTTGCTCACTGTTTTCTTTACATCACTGATCACCTGAACATCACCAAAAAAGCAATTGAGAAATTTTACTATCTCTGATCAAATAATAGATTGGATGGATAACATGCAATAATCCTTCAAATAATGACACTATAATGAATTTTTGACAACAATTCTCCACAAGCACAAGACTATTGTTGATATGGCTGAAATACGAATTTGGTGGGGATATTGTTATAATTGACACTTTCAGTATGATTTTTACTTTTTTTAATAGCTGTTTCCATCACATTGTCAACCTTGCATGCAAGTCAGCATTAGCAGCAATCACTGACCTTACTTTTATTGATGACACCATTGAAGGCTATGAAGATTATAAGCTCAGTAACTATAGCAGGGATTCAATCGTATTGTGACCATCTGTTCTTTTGTCAATTCTGTAAGTGATGTTGATTGGCCATATTCTATTGTTATTAACAGCAATTTACAGGTTCAAGACAGTAATATCAAGACACAAAGCTTCTCTGAATATGTGTTAGAATATTTCTGTCAAGACTATAAACTGCTTCATAATGTACTAACAAGGTGGTCATCAACACAATTAAAATATGTAAATTTACATCTTGGTGATGTTATTTATGCTAACTATGGTTCATTATACAGGAAATTTAGGACATAACTCAGCACTTTACACTCCCACTGTTTGCCGAACAGAATCTGATGGACTTTGGGCAGACCCTGCCATTTCCAATGGACCCTGTGGACAGTCCATCAGACATCCATCAGAGTCCATTAGACTTGACTAAATTCCACTGCTAGCCCAGGCAAAGTCTGGTGAAAGTCTGCTTAAGCCACTTAGAAGCAATGGTTGGACTGGCTGGAATCCTGTATCCATCAGACTTCTGCTGGACTTCTATAGGATTTTGGATGGACACAGAGCCAGAAACCAGTCATACTTGCTAGGATTTCAGTCTGTTGAACTTCCACTGGACTTCTGCTGGACTTCTAAGCAAAAAATGTACAAGATAGTGCTAAGTGTTCAGTTTGCAATTTTTGCAATTTTCATAAATAAATCCAAAAAAAGGCTCAGTGTTGCTTGCCAGATGAATTTGGTGGACATTTACTAAATCATTAGTTGGATTTGAAACTTGTCAAGTAGAGTTTATGTACATATTTTGCTTACTCAGCCTCATCCACAAGTACTCACAGATCATACTATCGATTAATGATACTCCACATGGTCAATTGTACTATGGACCATAGAGCTAACCCAATGGGGCCAATAATTCTATACATTAATGGATATAGGTGGGCCCAATGCATCCTTTCACATTAAAATATCATGGTGTGGCCCAGTTATTAACATGATATGAATAGTCTAATGGATAAAATTGGGCCAAGTTTCTACATAACATGTGGTAGTCCATTTCATAAATTCGTGATTTTCGCCAGGTACACTGCTGGATTTGTAGGGTGGCAAATGAGTAACAATACTTCTCATTCCTCCACTGATTCCAGCTGGAATCCGCGGAATTTGGCTGGAATCCAGGAATTCCACAGGAATCCGACGGAATCCAGGAATTCAGGCGGAATTCCAGCGGAATTGACAATTACAAGCAATACAAGAACTACTAACACAACAAAATGAACTATTTAATTAGGAGGTACAGATATAAAATACACTACAACAATGAACAACGCCTGTCGTTCATCGTTTGGTTCCACGTTGCTGTCAGCAACGTCGAACCTACATGATAATATCATAAAATACGTGAATACATGACGAACGATGACAGACGTCGTCGTTCGTCGTTCTTGCCTTCACCATCCTTCTCATTCGCCGTCTGGTTGCCACGTCGCCGACGCGACGGCGACGTGGCACCTGGCCGGTGCTTGTTTACTGGGTGACGTGGCATGGTATTGCCACACGTGCCGTTGTCATGTTCATCGGTTTCGTGTGGTGGTGGTGGGAGTGGTGTCGTGATGGCAGCGGTGGTTTCGGGGTGTGTTGTGTAGTGGTCAGGGTTAGCGAGGCGAGTTGGGTTGAGGGGGGAAGGGGTGCTCACCGTCGCGATTGTATAAAGAACGCCGAACGACAACAATGTTGTCATTCGTCATTTGGGTGCCACGTCACTGATGTGGCACCTTGGATTCCATTGAGATGTGCATGGGTTGTGTTGATGGTTCCATCGTTGTTATTACATTGAGGCGTGGTGGTCGTTATCGCGTTGCAGTGTGGTGGTGGTGTTGTCGTGTGGTGGTGACGGACAACGATTGACGTCCTCGTTCGTCGCCTGGTTGCCACTTCGCCGATGGTGGTGACATGGCAACTGGTTCTGGTGTTAGTAAACAGAGCAGGGGAGAGGGGACTTACTCCGGGTTGCACGAATGAACACGACGAACGACGAATTCATCGTCGATGTGTCTGGTGCTCGTTCGTTAGGTGATGTGGCATTGCCACGTCGTTCGTGTTGTGCTGGTTGTGGGCAACAGATGTGGAGGGAGGCGGGTGTTGTTGATGGTGATGATGGCGTGGCGGTGGCGATGAAGTGACGGTAGCGGCGAGGCGATGGTGGGTGAGTGTCGTTGAGGGAGGTGGTGGTGGTTGAGGAAGACATTGTTTGTTTGTTGATGACATCCAAATCGAGCGTCGGCAAATGCCAACACTCGATTTGGACGTCGTTGGGCACCTTACACATTCCGTGGATTCCGTTCCGGTGCAATTCCGTCGAGGGTAATTCCTGCATTCCGCCGGAATTTGAATTCCGTTCGAAAATTCCGCCGGAATTTTTTATCACTTTGGCAGGTGCCACTGCCAAATTTGATTCCTCCGGAATTCTGGGAATTGCCTGGATTCCGCCGGAATCCAGCCGGAATCAGTGGAGGACAATAAAGACCTCAATGAGTAATACAGAAGGTCAGTATTACCTGGCGATGTTTTTAAATTCGCAAATTTTGATTGTAAATTTATGATTTTCGCCGGCTCTGTGATGTGGCAACTGAGTAATAGACAAGATCAGTATTACCTGGCGATGTTTTTAAATTTGCGAAATTTCATTGTACATTTATGATTTTTGCCAGCTGTAGTGCCGGCTCTGTGTTGTGGCAAATAATGAATACAGGCTTTGTGGGGTGGTGACAGAGTAATACACAAGGTCAGTCTGCTGGCTTTAATATTACTCACTGATGTTTTTAAAATTCATGAGGTTTGCTGTGTTCACAGTCAGCTTGCTTGATTGCAAATTCATGATTTTTGCCAGCTTCAGTCCCCACTTTGTGTTGCAGGTTCAGAATTATCTCGTGTTCTTTTCAAATTTGCAAAATATGATTGAAGACTTCAATCCAAGATGGCCTCTTTCATGCCTCAGTTTCATTGTGTCTCACATTGATTAAGGAAAACCCTCAACTATCCAATTCACAAATTTATAGACCCCAACATCTGAGAATAGATGTGGGGCTGAACATCCTATCCCACGCAGATGCATAAATGTAATAAATGGGTCATCCCACCCGGATGCACAAGTGTAATAAATGCCCCCGGAATGTGCGAAAGGTTCAGAGAAATAACCTGGTGTATAATGGGCCGGAAAAATGCGAAATGTCTGGAGCATTAATTTTAACATCCACCGGACATCCGAAAATGGATGCAGGGCTGAACATCCTATCCAACTCAGATGCATAAATGTAATAAATGTCCCCAGTATATGCGAACTGTTCAGAGAAACAACCCCAGTGTACAAGGTCCCGGAAAAATGCGAAATGTCCCGAGAATTAAATACACAAATGTAATAAAAGTCCCTGTGATATGTGAACTGTTCTAAGGAACACCCCCAGATGTCCCAGAAAAATGGGACATGTCTGGAGCATTAATTTTAATATCCATGGGACATCCAAAAATCAATGGACAGCTGAATATCCGAAATGTATGATCCCACCTGCATGAAAAAATCGAATGAATGTCCCAGGGATGTGTGAAATCATCAGAGAAACAAACTAGGTGAATAATGGCCTGGACAAATGTGAAATGTCTGGAGCATTAATGTTACTATCAACGGGACATCCAGAAATGACTGCAGGACCCAATATCCGATATACAATATCACACAGGCATGTTCAAATTTTAAACATGCCCCATGGATGTGCGAAATATTCAGAAGAATAACCTTGTTGTCCACAAAAATGTCCCAGGAAAATATGCAATGTCTGGAGCACTGATTGCGATATCCACAGGACATCTGAGAATTAATGCAGCATGGAATATCCAAGATACACTATCCCACATGCATGTACAAATTTAATACACGTCCCAGGAATGTACAAAATATTCAGAAAATCAACCCTGGTGTCCGTATAAATGTCCAACAAAATGAGAAATGTTCGGAGCCGGAATCTTGATATCCAGGCTGAATATCCCATCCCACCCACATACACAAATGTGATAGATGTCCTCGGGATATGTGAACGTTCGGAAAAACAACCCCAGGGTATAATGTGCGGAAAAAATGGGAAATATCCGGAGCATTACTTTTGATATACACAGGACATCCGAAAATGAATGGAGTGCTGAATATCCAAAATACAATATCCCACCCACATACACAGATGTAATAAATGTCCCCAGGATATATAAACTGTTGTGAGAAACAACCCTGGTGTATAATGTCTCGGAAAAATGCAAAATGTACGGAGCATTAATTTTAACATCCATGGGACATTCGAAAATAGATGTAGGGCCATCCTACCTGGATGCACAAGTGTAATAAATGTCCCCGGAATGTGTGAACTGTTCAGAGAAACAACCCCAGTGTATGATGTGCCTAAAAATGGGAAATGTCCAGAGCATTAATTTTAATATCCACGGGACATCCAAAAATGGATGCAGGGCTGAACATCCTATCCCACCCAGATGCATAAATGGAATAAATGTCCCCGGGATATGCAAACTGTTCAGAGGAACAAGCCCAGTGTATAATTTACTAAGAATATCCAAAATACAATATCCTCCTGGCATACACAAATGGAATAAATGTCCCCGGGATATGCGAAATGTTCGGAGGAACAACCCCAGTGCATAATGTCTCGAAGAAATGCGAAATGTCCAGAGCATTAATTTTAAAATCCGCGGGACATCCGAAAATGGATGCAGGGCTGAACATCCTATCCCACTCAGATGCACAAATGTAATAAATATCCCCGGGATATGCGAACTGTGAGAAATAATCCCATTTTATGATGTACCGGAAAAATGGGAAATATCCGGATCATTAATTTTAATATCCATGGGACATCCGAAAATCGATGTGGGGCTAATGGGATGCTAAATATCACATTCACCAATGCAATAAATATCCCCAGGATGTGCAAACTGTTCAAAGGAACAACCCCAGATGTCCCGGAACAATGGGAAATGTCCAGAGCATTAATTTTAATATCCACGAGACATCCGAAATTAAATGAAGGGTTGAACATTCTAAATACAATATCCCACCCACATACACACATGCTTAATATCCATGGGACATCCGAAAATCAATGCGAGGCTGAATATCCCATCCCACTCGCATGCACAAATGTAATAAATGTCCCCAGGATATGCGAACTGTTCCGAGAAACAACCCCAGTGTATACTGTCCTGGAAAACTGCAAAACATCCGGGGCATTGATTTTAATGTCCAAGGGACATCTGAAAATCAATACGAGGCTGAATATCCCATCCAACCCGCATGCACAAATGTAATAAATGTCCCCGGGATATGTGAATTGTTCAGAGAAACAACGCCAGTGTATGATGTCCCGGAAAAATTGGAAATGTCCGGATCATTACTTTTAATATCTATGGGACATCCGAAAATCGATGTGGGGCTGAATATCCACATTGCGATATCCCACCGACATGCACAAATGTAATAAATGTCCCGTGGATGTGCAAAATTTTCAGACAATCGCAAAAATGCGCAATGCCCGGAGCGTTAAATGTAATACCAACCAACCGTGAATAACATATGAAATACAATATCCCACAGGCATGTACCAATGGAATAAATATGTGACATGTTCAGATGTACAGATGTCCCAGGATAATGTGAAATCCCCAGAGAATTAATTTCATTATCCGCAGGACCTGTAAAAATGAATGGGGAGCTTAATATTCAAAATACAATATCCCCTTGGCTTGTACAAATGTCATAAATGTTCCAGGTATGTGTAGAACATTCAGCTATTCCTGGGACATGGCACGTAAATTTCCAGGAGCCTAAAACAATATATGAAATCACTCTGATAATAAAGATATCAAGCATGGAGCACCTTATGCACTTTGCAGAAAATGGTGATATTCTCTTGTAGAGGAGGTTGTACAGTTCCATTCATTCCATACATAACAGAACAATGAATATATATTACGACATTTTACCTGTGGGAATAGTTGTACATCTCATAAAAATATCACAGCTGTTCTTGAATCTGATCATAGGAGAAATATACATGGTATGCACCGGGCATTTTGACATATTCCATGGATATCAAAGTTGATAGTCTACTTTGTGCATGTGGGTGGGATATTGCAATGTGGATATTCAGCCCCACATCAATTTTTGGATGTCCCATGGATGTTAAAATTAATGGTCTGGACATTTCCTATTTTTCTGGGACATCATACACTGGCATTGTTTCTCTGAACGGTTCGCATATCCTGGGGACATTTATTACATTTGTGCATGTGGGTGGGATGGGATATTCAGCCTCGCATTGATTTTCGGATATCCCATGGATATTAAAATTGATGTTCTGGATGTTTTGCATTTTTCTGGGACATCATACACTGGGGTTGGTTCTCTGGACATTTATTACATTTGTGCATGTGGGTGGGATGCAATACTTCTCATTCCTCCACTGATTCCAGCTGGAATCCTTGCCTACTAGTACAGAAAAAGTACTATAAGAGTATCTAAGGTATAGCTATTTACAATCAATAAAGGAACTACAAAGACAACAAAAGAAACTATTTAATTAGTAGCCAGAGACATAAAATTGACAATAAAAAAGTATTATATAAGAGGATATAATGTATAGCTATTTACAAGCAATACAAGAGAACAAAATGAACTATTTAATTAGTAGGTACAAACATAAAATACACTATAACGATGAACGACGCCTGTCATTCATCGTTTGGTTCCACGTTGCCGACAGCAATGTGGAACCTACATGATATTATCATAAAATACATGACGAACGACGACAGATGTCGTCGTTCATCGTTTTTGCCCTTTGCCATCCTTCTCATCCGCCGTCTGGGCCAACGCGACGGCGACGTGGCACCTGGCCAGTGCTTGTTTACGGGGTGACGTGGCATGGTTGCCACACGCGCCGCTGTTGTGTTCATCGGTGTTGTGTGGTGGTGGTAGGGGTGGTGTCATGATGGCGGCGGTGGTTTCGGGGTTTGTTGTGTTGTGGTCAGGGTTAGTGAGGTGAGTTGGGTCGACGGTGGAAGGGGTGCTCACCGTCGCAATTGCATAAAGAATGCCGGACGACAACAATGTTATCGTTTGTCGTTTGGCTGCCACCGTGGCACCTTGGATTCCATTCAGATGTTGATGGGTTGTCGTGTTGGTGGTTCCGTTGTTGTTATCACATTGCCGTGTGGCGGTCGTTGGCACATTGCAGTGAGGTGGTTGTATCGCGTGGTGGTGGTGTTGTAGTGATGTTGTGTGGTGGCGGGGAGGTGATGGTGGGTGGGCGTCGTCGACAGTGGTGGTGGTGGTTGTTGAGGAAGAGACTGTTTGTTGATGATGCCCAAATCAAGCGTCAGCAAATGCTGACGCTAGATTTGGACATCGTTGGGCACCTTACACATTCTGCGGGTTCCGTTCCAGTGCAATTCCGTAGAGGGTAATTCCTGCATTCCGGCAGAATTTGAATTGCGTTCAAAAATTCCGCCGGAATTTTTTCTCACTTTGGCAGGTCCCTCTGCCAAATCTGATTCCTCCGGAATTCCGGGAAATGCCTGGATTCCGCCGGACTCCAGTGGAGATGGCCCTAGTGGTAGTGAGAATGGATGCACACGCGGAAGCACGCTCCTAGATCGATGATGATGTGCTTGTCGTGTACAAACTTTGTGTAACTACTTCCGAAGCTCTTGCCAAACACAACCAAACACTCTCCTACTATCTTGGAGTGTCGACCCTCGACATTCCATGTGCCCCCCCTTTCGTATGGCAACGTCCTCGTTGCCTATTGAGCTCGAAAACACAGCCTTCTCGAACCCTTTCCCACTATGAATCTTCGTCATCCGTCAACCCGTCTTCTTCGGCTCCGTAATCTTCTTCGGCCTGGTCTTCCGCCGCAAACCCATCGTCTTCATCGTCATCTCTTTCCACCGACTGTGGTTCTGCTTCCACATTCCGCTCGTCCGTCTCAGTCACACTCTGCCCTTCCCCAGCTCTCCCCAACCTTCGCTCTGCCTCTATTTTCATTAGATCAATCTTCCCCTGCTCGTCCTCTTCTTTTTGACACCTTTCCTCGACCTCCTTCTGCGCTCTTGCAAGTTCTGTTCCCTCCCTTGGTAAGAACCTCCGTAGCCGACGTGCGCTGAAGTTGCCGTTAACCGGGGCACCTATCAATGTTTCCAAGGTGTATGAGTTGAGGTTTCTGGCGAAGACGCGGTATGGGGGTGACCACTTCGGAAGAATTTTACGCTCGGTTTTGAATGTGTCATCTAGGTCACTTCGGTAGACTTGTACTAGCTGTCCCTTAGAAAATATCACTTCACCTGGTTTTTTTGCTAGGACTTTCTTGTCGAACGCCGACTTCCTTCGCACCGCGTGTGCCACTGCCTCTGCATAGCCGTCCAACCGTTGTTGAGCGACGTACGACATTTGCGTGGATATGTCTTGCTCCGTGACAGGGAGTGTGCTCTGGCTGACGTTGGTTGGCTTCGTGTTCACCACTAGGCCCAACAGCAGTTCTTTTGGAGAAAACTTCAGTGAAGGTAACAACCGCCAATTCATGATCCGTATGGCTTCGTCGAAATACTTCGGCCATGAAGCAGGTATGTTCTTCCAGCTCATCGCATTGTAATCATCTTCTCCGAGGTTGGGTGAGCACAACCTCTTTAGTATATGCAGTAATATCTTGTTTGCGCCCTCGACGAGTCCGTTCACCCATGGCGAATATGCAGCAACAACGTGAGTATCTGTGCCCCACTCAGCGCAGAATTCACGTACCGCCTTATTATCAAAATGGGGTCCTCCATCGGTCATGAACGTTTCCGGTGGAGTGAACTTGTGAAATATTTTCGCGAGCGCGTCTTCCGTGGTTTTGCCACTACCCGGAACTTTGTGTTTGAAGCCCCACACGTGTTGCGAATACGTGTCTAGATATAGGCCCACCGTATGGAACCCACCTATTCCCTTCGGTAATGAGAGGTAGTCCCCCACCAGGAGCTCAAATGGGTGTCGGCGTGTGATAGGGTCCAGTAGCGCGTGTAGGCGTGTACCACCGAAATTTTTGCAATGTGGGCAATCCTTGATGCCCGCTACAATAGACCCGTCAAGCCCCGGACTCCATATGCGATCTAGCAATGCTTTCTTGACTGAATCCCTTTGCCAATGTCCATTCTTGGCGTGTTCGCTCCTCGCCAGCTCTACCGCCTCCTTGGGTGATACGCACTCTACTCGAGCGCGTGCTCTGGTACGGTGTCCTGTTGCTACCCTCCACAGTTTTCCGTCCTCTATCATGTATTCCGAGGCTCGGTGGCGCGCTCGCTTCCGCTTCCGTAGGCTAGTGCCCTGATCCAACTCGAGTAGCGCGTCAACGACCTCCAGAAGCATGGGTACTTCCTTGAATCATTCTCTTAGAGTAGTGACCTCCTCTGAATTTGCGTCTGCAACGTGGAACAGATCATGGGTCAGGCCGGCTGTTGCTTCCCAGTCCTCTGACACCGTCCATTCGCTGCCATCGCCCTCCTCATGAGGGCTTCCTTCGGCTGCTCTGCTCAACCCATCTGCCACCACATTGATGCGTCCTGGGACATGGCGGACATCTATAATTTGATGACTCAAGATGCCGTCACGCCACCGAGCATGTGTAGCACTTAGCTTGTCATTCATTAGGTGATCCCGTAGTGCTTGACAATCTGTCTCTACTTCGACAGGGAATCCCCATATTATATCTGAGAATTTGTCGAGCGCGAATTTGAGGCCTGCGAACTCAAGCAAGAACGGCTTGTACTTCTCCTCTGTCTTTGAAGTCCGCTTTGACGCGAAAGCGATGGGGTGGAGCTTCGTGACCGTCCTACCACTAGTTAGTATCGTGGCAGACTTCTGTGCTAAAACTGCGCCAAACGCATCTTTGGATCCATCGCTTGTAACGATGAACGGCGTTCCGTCCCATCTTGGTCCTCGAAGCACTGGTTCGGACGTCATGATCGCTTTCAGCTTGAGGAACGACTTCACGTGTTGCTCTTTCCAACGATCCTTCAAGCTGTGGTTGGCCATGGTGCGACGATAAACAGCCTTAGAGTGTTTCTCTGGTAGGTCGACTTCCCTGATTAAATCTCGTAACGGCTTCTCGATCTTGGCGTAGTCTCTGATGAGGTCTCTGAACCACCCCGTAAGTCCAAGGAATGACGCTAGGTTGAGTGCGCTCTCTGGTGTTTTCCAATTGACGATAGCGGTTAGTTTGCTCAGGTCAGGCTGTACGCCGTTGGGACCTATGGTTGCGCCAGCAAACACCGCTGTTGTCATGAATAACTTGGACTTACTCGCGGACAGCGACAACCCGCGTTCGCGAACTCTTGTGAATATCTCGCGTAATTTGCTCATCATTTCTGGGAATGTGTCAGCTGCTGATCCACCATCGTCAACAAATAGTTCCATGACCTCTTTAACCAGTAGATCGTAAAGGTGTTGCCC
>KN838597.1:122446-138656 GCA_000827195.1 Laccaria amethystina LaAM-08-1 | reverse complement strand
GACGTCATGATCGCTTTCAGCTTGAGGAACGACTTCACGTGTTGCTCTTTCCAACGATCCTTCAAGCTGTGGTTGGCCATGGTGCGACGATAAACAGCCTTAGAGTGTTTCTCTGGTAGGTCGACTTCCCTGATTAAATCTCGTAACGGCTTCTCGATCTTGGCGTAGTCTCTGATGAGGTCTCTGAACCACCCCGTAAGTCCAAGGAATGACGCTAGGTTGAGTGCGCTCTCTGGTGTTTTCCAATTGACGATAGCGGTTAGTTTGCTCAGGTCAGGCTGTACGCCGTTGGGACCTATGGTTGCGCCAGCAAACACCGCTGTTGTCATGAATAACTTGGACTTACTCGCGGACAGCGACAACCCGCGTTCGCGAACTCTTGTGAATATCTCGCGTAATTTGCTCATCATTTCTGGGAATGTGTCAGCTGCTGATCCACCATCGTCAACAAATAGTTCCATGACCTCTTTAACCAGTAGATCGTAAAGGTGTTGCCCGGTCATGTGTGCAAAGGTCGACGGTGCGCCTGTGAGTCCGAAGGGCATTCTCTTGTACCAGAAATACCCCCAGCCTTCAACGTAAAATGCTGTATAGGGCCGTGATTCCGGGTCCACTAGCACCGCGTAGAATCCTGCTGCAAAATCAAACATTGAGACCCATCGGTGGCCGCTGAGTCTCTGTTGCTTTCCACGGATGTCGCCCTGAGGCATTGGGGCAACCTGTGTTACCTTGTTAATTTGTGAGAAGTTTTGGCAAATCCTCCACTTTGGCTCGTCTTCTTTGTCTCCTGTATTGTCGGCTGTTGTTTGGGGCGCTGGTCTTGGTGGTAGATCGAAATGAGGTTCTAACCCGTTGCGGACGCATTCTTCATTGACGCGGTGCTGTAGTTCATCTAGTGTGAGCCCAGTGCCTTCGTGGGTTTTCTGCGCCAGTGTCGTTGGTGACACACACTTCACTTGCCCTGGTTCGCATGGCTCTATGATGTCAGCGTCCAGCATCGTTTGTAGCTTCTCATGTAGATATCGACGTTGTGGCGGCGTAAGAGGTTTTTGGTGGACTTTGGTCGAAAATCTCGCATTTGGTTCAATGTTGAGTCGATGGACCGCTCCTTCTACCTGTTTGACCTCGCTTACTGATAATGCGAACACGTCCGCGAATTCTGCGATCAGTTCTTGTACTTGGGTACTTTCTGCGCTTGTTAGATCGTTCCCTACCGTAACCAATCTTTGGATCTCTTCAACGCGTGCAGGCTTGAACGGATCCGACATGCGCGTGAAAATGTTGGTTGCATCGTTGGCCAGTTCTTCTGTTGGTATCTCCGCTGTGTATTCCGTAATTGCTTCTGGTGCGTCTTCTGAAATGACGCAAATGGGCGTGGTTGTTGGCTGACTGAACGTCTCGTTGATTATGTTAGTGGGGCAGGTTTCGGTACGAGAGTTATGTTCTGGGACTTCCCTCGTGGGGGGCTCCGTCGTACCCCCCTCTGAGTGTCTTTGCCTTGTTCTTGAATTACTCGTGTTCCTCGTCTTCCATCTGCGATGACGCCGTTGCGAAGATCCTTTCCACACCTTCCACATTCGTTTTGCTCTCTCCCTGGCTTCCTTCTTGGTGTGTTGTTGTTCTTCGTTGTCAGCACTTTGCCGTTCCTTCAATTGATCTTTCAATATTCTTGTTCTTTCTTCCTCGGCCTTCATTGCTTTGTACTCGCGGCTTTCTTCATCGTTTACTTCCTCGATAGATGGTCTATGGCTTGTAGTTTTGTTAGCATGTGGCTCTTCTTCTGTGGTTGTTATGGTTGGTACTTCCCTCGGGGGGAACCTTGCTTCGTTCCCCACTAACACCTCCTGCTTTTCCTCTTCTGGGTTTGTAGTTGTTAGAGGTTGTTCTTGGGGTTTCGTATCCAACGATATCGTAACTGGTGTGGGTGCGTTAACGACTCGAGGTTCTCGGTTGATGTGGTCTGTGGGTACTCCCCTCACGGGGGACTGCGCCTTGTCCCCCTTTTCATTCTCGCGCGTTTTCTCAGTGTATTGTGCTTGGGGCTTTCGATCGGCGCCACGTTGTTGTGATGCGATGTCGTGTTGATTTCGTAGTGTGAGTTGATGTTTTGGGATGAAGACTTCATCCACTGAGTAATCGTGCACAGCTCCGAATGCAGTCATCAGCGTTTTCCCGAACAAGAAGTCCCAACCGCCGCCGCTGTCAAACACTTCAAATGAACCTTCAATAGCGGCACCGCCTAACTCCACCGTTCCTTTCCAACACCCTATGGGGTTCACTATGTTTCCGTTCGCCATCCTTAGACGTCTGATGGACCTTTCCAATGGTGATAGTCTGTGCTTGATGTGTTTGTATGTTTCTGTAGAGATGGCGTCTACCATCGCTCCATTGTCGAATAGACCCCATACTCGTACTATCTCCCCTTTCGGCCCATGTAGTTTTACTTGGTGAATAAATGGTTTTGTTCCTTTTCTCTGTGTTTCGTTTGACTCAGTTTGGACCGCGTACAAGTCGACAACCGTTAATTCAATGTCCTCTTCGCGTACATTTGAAGCTATCAGCTGATTTGACAAGTCCGCAGGTTCAGATGATGAGTCCTCGTGCCCTACCCGTTCGCGCACGAGGACATACGCTCCCATATCTCCGCCTTGAAACCGGGCCATCCGTTTGGCATCTAATTTCCGGATGGCCCTTCTCCATTTCCCTGGTTCTGATCTGCTAGATAGCGTGCGATGACAGCCGCATCATACTCGTCTCTTGACACGAACACATCGTCTTCTGCAACGAGGTTGACGTTGTGGTTTGTGTTTCTGGAAGCCGGATTTGCGCCGGCTCTGATCGAATTCGCCTTTTGGCGCCACACCCTCTCCGTGTCTGGTATCCTCGTGTTTGTTGTGCACGCCGTCGATGAATGCCCCACTTTGCCGCACCCGAAACACTCCCCACTTGCCACTGGGCTCGTGCCCGGTGTGAGTGGATATGGTCTGGTCTCGTGAGCGGCTCTTCCATAATTGTTGCGGTTCCAGGTCGTGATTTCGGCCTCGTATGCTGCCCACCCGACTGCTGTATCTGGATGTGGGGGTGGTATGCGCCCTATGATGGTGAGTTTTTCGGTGTCTGTGCGTTGGGGGCCTCTAAACTGCTGAGGCGGTCCTTGAGTATTGGTGGCGGCTGGCTGGAAGCGTGGTTGGGTGATTGGTCCCACCGAAAAGTTGCGGAAAGCCTGTCCCAGCGCTGAGCTGGGTGTTTGTGGTGTTTGTGGTGCTTGTCGTTGTTGCTGTTGTCGTACGCGCTGTAATTCCCCTTCAATTCGGGCCTGTTTTCCTTGTCTTTCCTTCTCTTCCTCTATATCTACCGGCCTGATTGTGCGGACTGCTGCGCAGAAAGTCGTCCAGGTATCGTGTGAGCTGCTCACGAGAGCTTTCAACGTGGGTGGTAGCTGTCGTCGACAACCAACAACCAGAAGGTTGTTGTTGTCTGGGATCGCCTTTGCTAACTTCTCCACCTTGTTCGCCCATGCAACGTGTGCGTATACTTCTGTCCCATTCGCCTTTACCTTCGTCCCCAACTCTGCCTCTGTGATCTTCTCCCCTTCCAGCTCCGCCTGCTTTTCTGCTGTCGACTTCTGCACTAAAGGCCTTTCCGGCCATCGCTCTTTGAATGCTATACAGAGCTCTTTCCATGTCGTTTTCTTTGCTGCTTCTAGGTTTTTGAACCAGTGTTTGGCCGCTGACCCGCTCTTCAACCATGTTTCAAAATATTCTACCTTTTCTTCGTCTTCCCAAATCATCGCCATTAAGTAGCGCTGGACCCTCTTGAGAAAGTCTCGTGGGTCGGTGGTGTCGTCGTCCTCTCCAGCAAACAGCTCATCGCCTTTTTGGTCCGCCATGTCAATGGTTTGCTTCTTCGGCTGTGTGGTGGTGTCTTGTGGTAGAATGGGGGGAATGAGTGGCGTGGATGGGGGTGGTGGTGGGTAGATGGGTGTGGATACTCCGGAGTTGCCTCCTTGAACGCTTGACACGAGCGTTGACGTTAGCGATGAGGGTGAAGATGTCAACGAAGGTAGGGTAGACAATGGAGTGGATGTTCCGGAAGTCGTCGATGCCACTGTGATGGCTGGCAGGAACCTGCCGTCGGGGCCTCTGCTGTATGTTGTTTTATGTTTCGCCAGGATGACCCAAGGGCCACTGAGTTGTAATATATCCGCCAGGAGGTTAACACGTTGCGCAAGAGATCGCAATGAGGAAGGCACACAAAACGCAAGGGAAGCACAGTTTTCTCAAGAAGACACAGTGGGTTAGTTCACACTCTCATCACCAGATGGAGATGGCCCTAGTGGTAGTGGGAATGGATGCACACGCGGAAGCACGCTCCTGGATCGATGATGATGTGCTGCTCGTGTACAAACTTTGTGTAACTACTTCCGAAGCTCTTGCCAAACACAACCAAACACTCTCCTACTATCTTGGAGTGTCGACCCTCGACATTCCACCGTGGGTAGATGGGGGGTTTTGTGGGTCTTCGGGCGGTTTTGTGGGTGTTTTCATGGGCGGTTAGTCGTAATCCGAGGGTTGCGTTTGTGAGGGGGGGTTGACGTGGGGGCAGTGGTCACATTTGCTGTGGCACGGGGTGGGCCAGTTCTCGTCATGTTTGAAGCGAGGTGTGCGTGGTCGGGTTGACACAGCCGGAGGTGGGAGGAGCGCCCTGGCTTTGCCCTGGTGGGCGTTCGCCAGGGCCGGTGAGGCGGGAGGTGATGGTGGTGGGTTGTTAGCAAATACGGGGCTGAACAGCATGGGAGCTCACCTGAAGGGGCCCGTGACCATTCTCTTGGTCCTTGTCAGTCATAGCGAGGGTGCGAGGTGGGCAGGCAGGGGGCGCAGGGGGGTGGGGCACAGGCAAGCAAATGACGGTGATGGTGGTGATGAGAAAGCAGTCGTGACAGGTGACATGGGATCATCACGCTCGTAACTTGTGGCGGAGTTTCGAATTTATGCCTGGCACACCCGAAAATGTGAAATCACGAAGAACGACTTGAGAACAACACATTGTTACCTGGTGTGTTGCTTCTCACATGATGTGTCGTACTCCTGTGTGTGTCTCCTCTTGTATATCCTTGCGCGACGTTGTGTATGTGATGCTGTACGTGGAAAAGATAATCAACCAAATACTCTATGTGTAGGTCACGTGACCTCCTTTATGGGTCAAAATCTGCACATAGGTTCGGGTTAGGGCTCCATCACCGCGGTTCAAACCCATAAATCAGAAATCAAATTTCGAAATTGAACCGTGGCGCTCCCGCCTACCGTACACTGCTTGTTCTCTCAAACAGTTTCACTTGGCCTGTTTCAACTTTGCGTGTGTCCCCAAAAATTGGTGTTGCAAGAATGATGGACATTCAAAAAAGCAGCATGATTAAATTTTAAGGTCCTTGGTCCCCCTTGGTCTGGTTCAGCAAATTTTCTGAACTTTGAACTGAACTTGAGGTCCAGTTCTAGATGGTTCAGGTTTGAACTGAAGTTCTGAACTGGACTTTTCCACCACTATATGTCCCTTAAAAATCTGGAAGTCAAGCATAGGAAACAGCAGAAAGTTTGAGTGTCATGAAGGACATATGTAGATTTTATTTTGATGACAACACAAATATTTATTGTTGGATGGAACTTGATATTTTTAAAGTGGTCCGCCGCATCCATTCTGAGTGAGGTGATCATGTGATTATTAGTAAAGTATGCTGAGGCAACAAAAGTACTAGCGAATACAAAGTATCAGCCTGGAGGTGCATCTATCTTCCGTCAAACATGTCTTCCATAATTCCCTTCTCCACCGCTTCCCAGTCGATATTGCCACCACTTGCGTACACACTCTCATAGGATGATATACTCACATGCGAGAAGAAGGGCACCAGATCGCGCATGCTCTCTATCTGTCGTATGGAGTTCAGCAGGGGTCTTCGCATCGGCCTCTGATCGGCAAACGTAGACAAAGGTTCTGGTGTAGCGATCGTAGTTTGCGAATTCTAGAGCAGCTTCTAAGTAAGATGTCGATGGAAGAAAAGAGTTATGCCCACCCCAATTGGGAGATTTCCGGCAATCTCTGCTAGCCGGTCCATCATGGCTTCGGGGAACCAGTTATCAGGACGATAAACGGCATCAACCGTGTCAGTTATGAATATCCATTGATGTCTATGAAAAAGTCAAACACATCTGGTACTAGGGATAAAGTTACTGACATTTGGAATTCTTCCGTTTGAAGCACAAGCAATAGGTCAAGACACTTGCTTGCAGCGAGAACCAATTGCAAGTCTTCTGAACCGTCGGCCGGCAGAGAGATAATGACTTGCTCAAATATACGGTACTACGTTTTCCGTTAGAAGGATGAACAACACAAGGGGAAAGAAAAGCGGACCATCTCTGTCAAAATGACGGGCCAGAAACTTGTCAAGTTGTGTGGTGATAGCCGACAAAGAAGAATCCGAATGCAGAGGAACATTTCGCTCTGCACGATAGGCGAGGAAACGTTGCGGAGAGTATCAACCAGTTTTTCTTGTATTGTTGGCAGTTGAGTGAGGAAGTGGTTCTTTTCTCCCGTGAAAAACACGTATGATAAACGCCGAATATTCAGGGACCGTAGCAACATCTCGTATTCCCGATTCGTGAAAATGTTGGCAGAGGGAGCATTGGCTACCTTGCCTAAAGCGTTTGTCAGTTGAGCCCTCCCAGGTCGCAAATCATCACTCTTACCAAGAAGTTCAGGGAACGCAGTCTTATCAGAGTCGTATAGGACCTTGACGATAAGTCTCCATCTACTAGCGGATTCCGGATCACAGTTGAAGAGTCGGTTGTCGCTCAGAAGGTCAGCGACGGGCGCTCGCCATGATTTCAAGGCTGCCGGTATGCGAGTCATCTCTTGAAGTATTGAAATTACGGTGCTATCGAGGTCCATCGGTCTGGAAAGGGTTAAGGGACAAACCAAATGTCAAATCCTGTGGTCGCACCTTGTTTTCCCTCTCATGGCAGGGTTGACGATGTAGTAAATGATGTTATTGCAGGTGGTGATAATTTTGTCGTTTTCCATCAAGAACCTACGCAGGTTCGGTAGTGCCGAAGCTGCAATGAAGGCATTGATCTTCCAAAGGTGATCAATAGTCGGCATAGAGGGTATATATCTCCTTACCTGACCAATCACCTCGGTTGAACTGGGGGTATCAAGAGCAACGGAGGTCATGCTACCTTCGAGCTTGTCATCTAGCTTATTACCTAAGAGGTTGTTCTGTAGACAGATTTATGCTATCTTACCTGTTCTAGGAGCGGGCGACTCTCGCCCATTCGTTGCAATCGCATCCTTTGTGCCGCGTCTTATCCACGAACCTTGGTCTGATGAACGGCCGACATAAATGACACAAGAGTCGAGCAGTCTGGCATAGTTATCCTGGATTCACGGCCGATAAATGACTAGGTTCTGAAGAGAGCACCTCATCTACCTGAAGTTCTTTGCGAATCCGCTTGTCATCTACCGCAGTTGTCTGAGTGACCTTCTCAGCTAGGACGCCAAGACATCTAAAACAGGGTAAGAAGATCTTTATGACTTGCTGACTTTTAAGGGACACTGACCTCAGAGCTGGAAAGTTTGGAGCCTTGAATTCCCGCGTGCTACCAACCAGATCTTTTACAAGCTGCAGGTAACGGCCCCAAACCTGAAGCGCAAGAGGTCCCTCTAGTCGCCGTAAATATTGCTCCAAAAACCTGAACAGCACGGCATCGGTCCTGAGAGATTGTCAGTGGAAGCGAAATGCAGAAAGACAGCAGGACAAACAGATTAGGGTTAATCGCCTGCTTCTTGACTTTCTCCGAAGCACCAGAAAGACGACAGGATATGCTTTCGCAGATCATATGGACGGCATTCTGAGCGGTAGCAACTAGTACATCAACCAGTTCAAATGCTGCATCGGGTGAAGAAGCAGCAAGCTGCTTCAATTTCAGTCTTGTAGAAGGTAGAGCGGAAAACGGGACCCGGACTCACAGAATTGTCTTTGCTCCACCAGTCGACAATCGACTCGAAAACCTCCGCAGATTGCACACGAAAGAGGTGTTCAAGAACTCGGCGACATCGTATCCTTGTCCGGTTGTATATGAGAGATACTGATTCATCCTTGGGTGACCAAACTTCAGGCGCCTTCCAAATGAGTGCAGCCCAGATTGAATAGAGTACTCGGATCCCTTCATCCAGAGACCGGTATCCCGGAGAACGAGCCTAATCAGTTGATCGGTGCTATGTACGCAGTGAAGTAGTGGAAACAGACATACGGTAAGTTGCTCTGATGGAACCGATTGCGTGCTGTCTGAGCCAAAAACGCCCGAAACATAGCCCAGCAAACCGCTCGTTTCTCCAGATGGCTTCTCCAACGCGCTTGTTTCGTCTTCCGAAGTGTCTGGTTCAGAAGTATACGCAAGGCTCAACAAGATTAGTCTCTCCAAACCGTTGAGAAACATGATCATTTCCGCTTCTGTGACGCTGGTGGATATGTCGTCCGCGTAATCCCGCGACTGCGACGAGGCCTTGAGGACTTCTGAAAGAGAGGAAAGGAGTTGACGGCATAAGCAGTCATTAAGAGGAGCAACAAGGGCTTGCAACGCTGGTTGGAACTGAGGTATAGCGGTGAGAATAAAATCCAACCAGTGCTGTAACACTGGCCGATTCGAGCGAGTTGAAATTCCGTCTATCAAGGCTTGGATCAACAACGGGTTCACAGGATATCGTATGCTAGTATCCGGTGCCTTCTCCTGAGCAGTAGCACTATCTGGCTGGCTTTCTTCCGGTCGCTTACTGACTGCATTCCGCTGAGCAGTTTCTAAGTTGGCTGTCAAGGCAGAGATGAGGGAGTGTAGAAGGTGTAGGAGTTTGTTCTGTAGATCAAGCCGAACCATATGGATGGAGAAGTAAAGTTTTCCAACGACGATCGCCTCGATGGATTCCGTCGAAATGCTGTCCACATCCCCACGAGCCACAATAAGTTGCAAGAGCTCGACGGCGGTAGACTGGATTACTGCGTTAAGCGGTTGCATCGCACTGGACCACTGCGGCTTGGGCTCGGATTGAATTAATCTTCGAACAGGAAAGTCAGTCAGGAAGCCATGTGTGCGACTATTGCATACCGAAGCAAGATTTCCACCACAATGTCCATGTAACTCCCGTCGCCGTCAACCATACCAGCTGATTCACGCAGGAAGAGTTAGCCAAAAAATAGCAAAGAATCAAAGTTGACCAACATGATTCAACCCTCTGCACCAAGCCTACATGATGTGATCGCTTGATAGCAGATGATCGCGCTGCTTTGGAGAAACCTTGTCCTCCAAAGCGAACGATAGCAAGCAGCATCTCCAACAGATGGTGCGTAAAGCGTTGGTCGAAAGGTCGTTCGTAGAGGAAACCCGGGAGTTCTCTGCCACGAACCTTACATGGGGTAGGTGTCCGCAGGATAGACGGATCCAGCAGATCGTGAAGAATTGGATCGAGAACACTGGTTGATTTGCTTCAAAAGGGCAACTGGATGATCAAGTCAATATACGTACCGCAGATATGACTTTAGGCTGCACCGCATCCACGTCTCACCCACTCGACGAAGGCTGGGCTCTTCACTCTTGAGCGTACCCAAAACGATCATCAAGGGAACCTTCAAACGGAAGCCAGGTAAAAGATTGTCCTCTGGAGTCATCTCTCTTTGTAAGTTGCAAAACCTCAAAGTCATACCAACGTACCAGTCAATCGCCACAGAACTCCAAACGCTTCATATGCCTCTGAGACGTTACGAGATTCAGGTGAAGTCATCGATTGCGCCAAAATAGATTCAACATGCGAATGTGTCGTTGACGATTCAAGTGACCAAATCAAGTTGACTGCACGCAGATGATAGACCCCATAATCTGGACGGAGATATTTCAGAAGTTTGTTCACCATTTTGTATATCGTCGGTCGTTCATCAATTGTCAACTTGGGGGTGAGATACTGATTTCGATGGAGAGCTACGGAAATCGTGATAATGCGATCCACGGATGTAAAGTTTGCCGACTAAGATACAGAGTGAGCGACAACAGTTGCAGACATCATTGAGCGTACCGAACCTCGAGTTCAAAGGTTTGAAGAAGATCTTTCAGCCATTGGGACGGGTTCCAGGAGACATTGGTTGGGGTTACTAATCTGGCAATAAGTCGCTCGATGAGCGTTAACGATCGGGAAAGAACTTCTCGTAACACGAGGGTGTCATCCTGAGATTTCATCAGGGAGCTCGAGCATTGGGTGATTATCGAGATGAGGTTTTCAAACGTGGTGGCAAAAGGGATTGCGAATGAACCAGATGTGCTTGGAACGCCTTGGTCAGGTTGCATATCGTAGAAAGTGCATGCAAATAGATAGGGAGATTGAGACAACCGTGCTGCGTCCGCATCACCAGCAAGTTCAGGACGTTGCATCAAGCCTGTATGAGGGACATGTTTGAGAATTTCTTCCAGGAGGACAAAGCATTCCCGTGTTGATTGCGTCGTGATATTTTTTGAATTTTCTTTAATTCGGGACTTTGAGGAAATAAGCTTCTACATTTGATGGCCCTCAAAAAGTGACTTACATTCACGACATCAAGTGTGGCAGCGAAGATAACTGGGAGGTGAAGCGTTTGTATTTCCTCATCGTGTGTGAATGTCTTCAGAATAAACTGAACCAAATGGATTGCCTTCGTTGTGCATTAGATGGGGAAGTGACATCATCGTCGGCAGAATGCATACCTCAAATAGGCTTCCATCACTTAAGAGCTCGGACACCACAGTGGTCAGCAGATGCTTCCAGATAATCTGAGGTTCCACTGCCTCATATAGAGTACTCGCTGTCATGATCAGCTAAGACCTTAATCAGCGCGAATAGACCTGTGGATATGGATGAGGGATCACATCGTTACCGCTATCTCTTGGGTTTTCCACAAGATTCTGTATGGCCGTGAAAGAATCATAGACGATGACTGACGTCAACGGCGCCCCAATCTCCCATTTATCGAGCAACGAAATGAAGATTTTGAACGGGCGTGATTCCGCATATTCCCCCGACGGTGAATCCATTTCGCTCTGTAGAGCAAACAGACCTCATCAGTTAAACCCTTTTCATAAAACGAAAATAATCACCCTCAATGTAGAACTCAACAAGTCTAGAGCATTTTGCTTCAAATACGCCACCTGGTTCTCAGCCTTTTCGTCAGGCCCCAGAAGCCAGGTGTATAGTCGACGATTAAGAGACAGGTCACGCCGTAGCACTACCCCTGTAGCAGCGCGCATCAGAATCGCTCGATCGTCGGGGTGAGCTTTCTGCACCGCGTGGCTGTCCATTTTGAGAATCTGAAGGAGAATATCCAGAGCTCCTCTACGAACGAGAAGGTTCTCGTCTTCGAGTGCTGCTGCGAACGCTCGAATCA
Source organism: Laccaria amethystina LaAM-08-1 (assembly GCA_000827195.1). NCBI lineage: Eukaryota > Fungi > Basidiomycota > Agaricomycetes > Agaricales > Hydnangiaceae > Laccaria > Laccaria amethystina. The sequence goes on along the minus strand of KN838597.1, from coordinate 127,204 downwards.
TGAGACCAACGTCCTTGCCCACGACAGGTGTGATGTCTAAATGGCATCGTGTGAGCAAAGTGGTTGGAAACACCAATGACGCTCACCTTCATCCGCGTTAAAGCGAGGCAGACGGCGGGCCAAAAAGTTAAGGGATGTTCCTCGGCCAGAGGGCGTGGTAAGCATGACCAACCATATGTTCTGGAAAAAGAACGAAAGGGAAACAGTCCCGGAAAGTCGATCCAAAAGGCTTAAAACCTGACATTGAATTTCAGAGTCCATACCAGGAAAGCAATTCGTAACTCACCTTTTCAAAGAATTCACCCGTCTCCTCTTCAAGCCCCGGCAGCAACGCGAGAATGAATGATTTCATGACAGGTCGTAAATCACCCTGCAATGGAAGGTAATATGTATCGTAGATGTTCAATAGGGTAGGCTGGAGTAATTGACTGAACGTTATTTGTCAAGAAGATACATTTCGCCCAGACGAACCTTCACAGAGGTTGCAGCATATTCGAAGAAGGGAAACAGGCCAGAAGACCACAACGGCAGGTCACGGTTCAATCCGTCGAGCTAATCAATGGGATTATATCAGCCTCATCGCGTCCGTACACGTCAAAACTCCCTCACCCCAAGAACCGCGAGAATATGGGTATACACCTCCAACGCGCGCTGATGAACCCCCGTCGGCAAGGCAGGGTTCAAGCATTGAGATAATCGTTTCGCCACGATCAACTTCCGCGGTATTTCCTTGAATTGCATATACGACTGAAATGTCTGCAGACAAAAAACACGTCCACGGTCAAGTCCATTCCCATGCTTGCCTTATACCGACAAAACGGACCTTGAGCAACTGCTTCAGAAAGGCAATACAATCTGCCCATTCGTGCACGTTGTCGAACGAGTTGAGGCATTTCTCTACTTGCTGCATGTATTTCTTGAACTTGGGATCGGAGGAGTATGGATGGACCGACGCGGCTAGAAGGGATTCAGCAGGTATATTTGACGGGGTGAAGGTGAAGAAAGATATGGTGGACTAACCACGGTCACCAGTTCTTGCGAAAACACCCTTCGTGGGTGACGTCCCTACGCTCTCAACTTTGGACACCAAAGGTAAGATCGAAGACATGCCAGCAAGCCTTCAGTGCGAAAACTTGATGCGCCTTGCGTGGTGGTGATTCGAGAAGAAGCCAAAGAAGGATTGGTCGTGAAGCGGAGGCGTTGAGTAGCAGTCGAAGTGCAAGTTATTTCAGGTCAATCACCGATGACCGCATTAGCGCTCCCGTCACGTTACAATACACGTCGTCGTTGACAACACTCATTAGAAATAATTCAAACCAGACATGATGCATGAGAGCCCAAGTAATTACAATAAAATAGGGTATATGGTACGTAGTATATATAATATAGTCATGAATCAGGGGGAGGTGCCATATCAGAATCACCAGCCTCAGAAGCAACGTGCAGAATCCGCATTTTAGTAGGTGCACGAACAGCACTCGTCACTCCCTCGGGAATAGACGACCCCGAACGAGAGGGCGCAGCAGACGTAGCCAACGACGCCGTCTTTGACGAGGACGCCTTCAACTTCGACACGGCTTTCCCAGTCAGAGGCGCACTTATCGAAATAGTCGACAACTTGGGAAGTGTCATACTCCCACCAGACGACGACTTCTCTTCACCAGCCTTGAGGAGGAGCGCAGCGGCGTACTCCGACTCCTTCTCGCCAACCCACGTGCGCGTGAACCATCGCCCACCAGCGATCCCGCGTATTTCCCGGTTCGCAGTCCGCCAACGGCGTACTTTCTTACCGGATCTGTCGAGGGGTAGGGCTGGGGCGAATCCAGACGTCATTTTCGGAGGTGGCTGGACGGGGAACGGTTTCGTTGGTAGTGGATATTGCGGGATAGCTACACCCTCGAGGTTGGTCTCCTCGAGCAACGGTGCGCCTGCTGATGGGTGGGCTTGGGGAGATTGTGGCCTCGAGTTTTCAGGTTCAGGTTCCGGTTCCGGGGAGTTGGCTTCGAACTGTGCCGTCACTGGGGAAGACGCAGCGGTCCCTGTGTATCCTGTGAGACGGGTTGGTCGGTACACGTGTATAAGATACCGTCAATGCACACCTTCACTCAGCACGCCTGCATCCTCAATAAGAAGAGGTGGAATGGCCGTCTTCTGCCTGCCACGTAAGCTCAGCATGACATGAAATATGCGTGTTCGCAGGAGGCTTACTTCAGAGCTTTGGTCTTGGCCCGCGGGATAGCAGGCGGCTTGCGAGGGGAAGTCTTCTTCTTTCCCGGGACAGAAAGCTTTATCTTAAGAGGGCCTTCAACGCTAACTGGCGCTTCCGGCTCCACAACACCATCGTGTGGTGAGGTCGGGTTGGCTTCAAAGCATGACATGGTCGGACCAACAAGGTGTGCACCGCTTGGCTGGGGGACCTTCTCCCGTGCCTTCTTCTCCGCCCCGTCGACTGGGCGTTTTTCACTTTTTCGTGGTTTCCTTTTTACGGCAGCCTTTTTCTTTTGAGAGGGATCTGCGGTAGAACGGGCAGAGGAGGGTGTGGGCACTGGAGAGGGTTTCGGGATGTCGTCGTCATCATCATCAATGAGCTGGTCCTCTTCCTCCTCTGGCTCATCCGGCTCGTCCTCTGAGCCCGGACTCTTGCGCTCAGCAACGCTGTTCCGTATTTGGGCCCAGTCGGTAGGTTTTTTAGGCTTTGGCAAGGCCTTGGTCTTACGTGTCGATGGAGGTCTTTTTGGTGACTGTGACGGTGGTGTTGGTGCTGGTGGTGGGGAGTCTTCGTCACGGAGGGTGGATATCTGAGGTGCATCCATGTCGACGTCTTCGTCCATCTCGTCGTCGTCGGAGGGGTGATTCTGTGATTGGGATTGTGAGGTGGAAGTTGAGGGATCATAAGTTACCCATGGCGATGCACGAAACTTTGACATAGTTTCTGACGGTGTCATTTGGAATGTTGTAAAAGAGGTACATCCTTGGTACATTCTAATTGTTCTCAACCTATTCTATTTGACAAACCCTCGTAGCCAGTCCACTTGCCCAGAGAGTCACCGACATCCAGCATGCGCGTCTCATAGAAAATATGAGCGGTGGGCTGCAACACATCCCAGCCTTTCATCTTTCCATCCCAGTCCCTCTCAAGTTGACCACCCCAAACACTCCATTTGTCTGTTTTGGAATTGTGCGACGCGACAGTGCACCCACAGTTCTTGCAGCGCCATCGGGTCTTCCAGGGCCTGGTCAGGACGGAGAAGGAATCAAGTAAACCTTCATGGGGTTCTGAATGCGTCCATTTAAACACAGATGAGGGGAAGTGCAGGGTATGGATAAAGGCAGCAGCTATTAGACGATGAGACAATGCAATGCGAATATGATTAAGAGAGCTCACAGTTTAGTCTCTGACACAGTGTGCAATGGCAGTATGCGCTGAGAATGGGAGATCCAGAGACGCTGTAGCTAACGTTCCCGCAGAAACAGCTGCCTCTGTGCACTGGGCTATCCATGAAAACCGCTGTGTATTTGAATCATTTATAGAGAAGGATGTGGTCATGGACAGAGTTTCTGAAAACCTTACATAATCACTTACCGAAATTCTCCGTTGCAAAGGTGTTGACCGAAAACTCTTTTCTCCACAAAAGTCAGGTCCGTATATCTCTTGCCATAATCTCTCTTTTTCCGCTAATTTTCAGTTTAGCGTCAAGGACCGCCTGCATACGACCTTAGATTCGTACCACGGTCGAACGCAAAAGGGCATTACAATGGTCTCGTCAACAGTCAACGTACGTTTACCCCCCTCTCCTACCCTACTCCGTTGTTCATAATATATCTCTCGCCAGGTCGTCCGGTACACGGCTCTTGTCTCAGGTGTTGCATACGGGTGGTACCACCGCCGAACACTCCAAACAGCCCACGATCAACACAAGCTTGAGCATGCGGTCCACCATAGGGAACAACTGGTTGCGGAAGCCAAGGACGCATGGAAAAAAAAGCAGCAGAGCTCCATAAAAGATACCACCCGTGAGTTTCGCTATTTCCACCTCTATCCCGGTGACATTTCATGGGTTTACCTTGGCCCTGTGCCACTCTTTCTTTTTCGCGACTAACTACTGTCTAATCCCTCAATGCTAAAACTACGCTTACAGTTGTCACAGACCCAGAGGATCCTCGGTTCGACTTAGAGAAGCTGATAGCGCATTGGGAAAAGAGCACATAATTCTGTATCTAATCTTCTTTCGGCCTGGCTGCGTATAGATTATTGCTTCAATGCTTCACAACACCTTGACGTTGCGAGTACACGTCTAGAGAGAGGGTCTCCGTAAAATTATTTGTGCTAATGACATGGTCACCATTGCCAGTGACCGTGAGAAGAGCGCGTCGCGTCCCCTTTGGCATTTGCCACATCCTTCACCACAACCTCTTCCATACATCCCGCTCGCACTCTGTAAAATCTCTCAATTTATATATATATATCGAGCAACCACAATCAAAACATTCCATAAATCATGAAGCCACAAATGGAGGAGGTCGAGGATGATCTTGCCGCTGAGGAAGAGAATAAACTGATAAATGAGGTCCGTCGACGCGTTCCGACTTTTCCTATATCCCGCCTTATACTATGTTTTAGGAATACAAAACATGGTACGCTCCTTCCCCTCATTCAATACCTCACCAATGCGCGCCACAGGAAAAAGAACGCACCATACCTCTACGACGTCGTCATCACCCACGCTCTCGACTGGCCAAGTCTAACCTGCCAATGGT